>SCLE01417856.1:0-10251 GCA_004367955.1 Bathochordaeus stygius | reverse complement strand
TAAACCGCATTCGGTAGCACGCTACCGAATGCGGTTTAAATTTGATTAAAATTGAAATTAAACCGCATTCGGATTACACTTGTTTTGCTAACCACAATTGGATCAACCCAAAAAATATACCGGAAGCACATGTACTTACATATGCACGTACACTTGATTGGCCCTGCGCTAATTCAAGCCTGTGGCTCATAAAATATTAGGTGTAGGTGCTTAATACCCAAATTTCCGCCGGAAGGCGGGCTGGGCTTTTGGAAAAACCATAGGGCCATTCTTTTGGCGCCGCCGCCAAGCCGAAGCTAGGTATTCTACTTACTGACCGGATTGAGGTGAGAAAAAAACGAATTAAGCTACCCCCGTTACTGACCGAATCATGGTGAAAAACGACTGAGTTAAGCTACCCCAGTTACTGACCGAATCGTGGTGTAAAAAAGACCAAATAATAATGCAACCCTCGACGGCGCTGTCTGGGCATATTTTTAAATTATAATCATTTATACCTTAAGTATCAGATATTTAGCAAATGAAGGCTAGTTGTTAAAAGGTATGGTCGGAATCAACATGCCTCAATGTATAGATGGGCTAAATTTCAGCCCAGTAGCTTTTATTTAGTAAATACAGGTATAAATGATTATAATTTAAAAATATGTTCACACAGCGCCATCGAGTGGAGCTCGCTACGAAAAAATAAATCGAAACATACGGTATTAGTTCATTTGCACGACCACAAACGTTCACCAAGTTCGGTAGCTCGATTAGTTAATTCTAGAGTTACGATTTTGGCTAGGTTGAATGTTTAATTTATGAAAATATACGAAACGAGCTACTCAATAGTGGCGGCAGACACGACTCGAGACTTAACATGTACTTGACTCGGATATTTTTTTAGGTATACTCAACTTGAGATTGTACATGTACTCAATTTATATTTTGTTCAAGTTTGACTTAGTAGGGGTATTTCGTGGAATTTCTATTTTGTTAGGGGTAGCAGGACGGTTGGAGTAAATTACATAAAAAGATAGGGATTGGCGAGAGTTACTTTTAACTTACAGTATTGCCATATTTCTCAAAATTGTTTCGATAAAATGTGAATCATCTACTTTTAACTTATAAGTCGTATAGTACCAATATTTATAGTTCCATTAAATTGACTGACATACTATTTAATTCATACACAAATGACGCATCAGGAAATAAACAATATCAACGTGTAAGCATACGCCCCGTTCAACCACCAAAATGGTTATAATGACATTGAAATTTTTGTACGTCATTGCCCTGCCGAGAAAATACATTTGCAGCCATTTGCAAGTTTTTATTGTTGGCAGTTTTAGAAGAAGAATCCCAGGATTTTACCACCCGTGTGCTTCTTCTTAGCTTCCTCGTGATCCATAATTCCGTCCGAAGTCGTCAACACGACAAAACCGAATTGACGGGATGGCAGGAGGTTGTTAGTCCAGGTATCAATCTAGTGACATGGTTTATACCTACACCAATTAGAGTGTTGATGCAAAAGAGAACACTATACTCAGTCTGCCTCGTGTAAGTTTTAACGAGGCTGATATCGCTTTCGGTACAGCAGAGTTCTTTCTGTGCAATGGGTATAGTATTGTTCTCTTCTCTAAACTTCGATTACAAAAAATAAATGTAGTGGAGAACAATACTGCACAGATCATACACTGACTCAGTTGTGTTAACGACGAACCATTCCAGTTAAACTTAATAGTGCCAAAATGTGGGGAGTGTCAAAATGGACCTTGGTTTAGTAAACACAAGATATATGCTCAAAGAAAAATTGGTTGAAAATAAAATTCGACCACATAGAAAGTATATTAAGCATATATTGACATTAAAATAAAAGTAATCTCCGACAAAACACCCAAAATATGTAGCATAGTGTACCTTTTATATAAAAAAGAGCATCCTTATACGTGATTGGTGCAAATATCCGTACTTGTATTACTAGCGGGAGTGCGAGCATTACTCGGTCACCGCTAGTGGAGTGCACCCTCGTCATCAATTAAGTCCAGGTAAACAGGTATCACTGCCGCCAGTATAGTTCCCTGACTAAATATCGAAGGGTGCATCTCAGAAACAGGGTGTACGGATCCTGTCCCTTTCTCGTATATTTTAACCCACTTAACATGACTATCGAATCCGTCCAGCACAAAATCGTTACTCCGTCCGATTATCGAAATTAAATGGGTATAAAATGGCATACCTGGTTGATACCGACGTCAAATCTGGGCGAAATGACACCGCACTTATTTAGTCTGCCATTCAGTTCGACAACAATCTTTCCGGCCCTGTGGTCATCGATTATTTCAAATTCTCCGATGTAACCGTTTTTCATCATGACTTGCAAAAATTTGATGATTACCTAAATTTCATTTTAATATTGATATAACACAACAGTTCTTGTAGATCCTGTGACAAAGAAAAGGTTTTCCAAAGTATGAGCAATAAGTCGTAAACTAAATAATTTAGAATGTTACCTAACCAGTTTATATTAGACTAGAAAGAGCATATAAGGTTCGATACAAAACGTCGGGGATGGAATTTATTGTAAATAGATATCTTAAGTGGCAATTTATCATGTGTCATACAATGTCATTTAGGGTCGCTGCCAATTATAAGGCCTTATTTACTTACACGCCTATATCTCTTATGGCTATTAGTTAATAAAAATAGCATTCCGCGCACATCGTTACATTGAAGTTTGGTCTACGCCAATCACGTGTTCGTTATATGCCAAAAGTCCACGTTTGAATGTATGGATATGCGCCGAATGCTATTTTTATTAACGAATAGCCATAAGAGATATTCGTATTATTGGTATAATTTGGTATGGATAAGATTTCTATTGGTGCCTAGCTCTGCTTTATGGGAGTATTTATGGAATTAAAATAGCGAAAGAAAATACCTCCACTTGTCAGGAACAACCTACGATTTTGAGCTAAATAATATCAGTTTCGCAATTTAACGAACCCTATTTTCTTATTATTTCTTCTGGAGACTCTTTTTGGAAACTTCTTTTTGACAAAATATATTTTTTGATTAGTTTTTTCCGTCAATTTTGTAAATATTTCGGTTAACTTTATGGTCACGCTAATGAGAACTAAATTTAAACAAAAAATATACACATAACAAACAGGAATTTCCGTCATATATTTTGACACAGGTCGTAAATAGTTAAATATTATCGCTTGTACAAAAACGATAAATTTAGTTAATCTATATCACTCAATTTGAGCATTTGTCACGTTTTTGTGATAAGAGTTAGTCTACAAATTCTGAAATATCTCGAAAAGTCCTGAAGATTCTACATATATTGTTCAATGTGGATGTCCAGAACCGTAAACTACTGAAAGAAATACCTTAATTTGCTTTACCGTAATAAACTAAAAGTCAACAAATTTCAGCGTATTTCAAACACGCGTTTACGAGATATCCAGGCAAAAACAGATTAAATAAGGTTAAGGACTGAAACTTTATAAGCTTTTACTTAAATATCTCATTTATCACCCCTTAATATTTTTCAAGTCTTTAGTGTAGTGCTCCCTGCATTAGTGTAGTATAATAACAATATAATTAAAAAAAAAGCAGTCAAAAATCTTTTTTCTTTTTGAAAAAAAGTTACCAAAAATAATACATTTTATAAAATAAAGTTTCCAAAAAATAGTCTTCAACATAATAATACAACAATAGGGTTCTGTTGAGTCACGAAATGGATAGTATTTAGAACTTTTTGACGGAAGGTTTGAACGTTGTACAGATAATAATTATTTGCTCCATCGATTAAGAGCGTATAGTGTGCCTAGGAAGCGGAGGTGGGTCTTTCTTGTATTTTGCACGTACTTAATATATCCTAAAATTAGCGTATTTTATGGATACCAAATTATAGACAGAATACCAAAGGAGTATAATCATTCTCCAGTACACCTTACCAATACGAATCCCGAACCCTGGGGGGGGGGATAAGGCATTTGATTATCTTTTTTCCTTTCACATATGGTCCTTTGAGACGTAGCCTGTATTATTGGATATTTTTGGAGGCAATGTTTGGTTACTTATTCTGTGTAAAAACTGTACAGCTTGAGTACGTAGTTCACTAAAACGGTATTCACCAATTTTTATAAAATGTAAAACCCATATGCTCCAAAATACAGTTCCTATAGACGTGGTTTGTTCAGGGTTGTCACAGGTTAATAATATGTCATTACCTTCGATGCCGGTCTGATCAAAACTTGTCTCTTTCCACGCTTTTCAGCGTTGCAAATATTTTTCAGGGCATCGGCCAAAACGTTCATACGAACCATGACGATGAAATCCGATGAGTGATCTAAAAATGAAAAAGTGTAAGAATTAATAGTCGCTTTTCAACGACACAATCAACGTTATTTGTCTTTTTTAATTCATAAAAGGTTCTACAGTCAAAAAACCCATTATAGTGCATTGGTTCAATATGTGCATGGGAAGGAGTTATGACCTCCCTCAACCATACCCGCAAACAAAGGGATAAGGGTCTCCTTGAACGCCTTAGGCAATAAGTTGACGATCCTTCTTGAGTGGACCCATGAAAGCCTTCTTCTCTTCTGGTGTTTGGAAGCGACCATGGCCCATTTTGGAGGTGGTGTCGATAAATTTAAGGTTAACATTCTCGGTAGCAGCACGTCTGACTTGTTTAAGGAGTGATTTTCTTAGAGTGATGGCACGCTTTTTGGGTCCCATGACGCCACCCTTAAAATGATATAAAATATTATTTAGTGGTCTTATAAAGCATTACCGATTTAATATGACTCAAACGAGTTATAATACAGGGTGGGCACGATAAGCTGTTACATTCATTCCTCCTAATATTAAACTTATTATAACCATGCTTCTGTCGAACTGTTTTTTTTTTGGAAAGTCGGGGGATGAGGTAAGCTAGGGCAGAAAAAAACAAACAAATATGAACCGGAGAAATTTAATAACAAAAAAATTCCATGCTGATTTTTCAAAAGCTCAACTTGCTAGAGAGTTGATGGAGAGAGGTGAAGGTGTGGAAAAAATGGTAAAAAAAGGAATCGATCAAAGTATGCTGAAGCGAAAATTGAAACCCTGGAGACGAAAATGAAATCGAGGGTTAGCTTAATACTTAAAACTGCATTATACCACGTGTCATCGACATCCTACGAAAACAATGGGATATAAATCGCGTTCAACTACTGAAAAAATAAATTTGAGTAGAGCAATCGGAGACAAACGACTTCAAAGTTGCCAAAATACAGCGCGCGATTTAGGCATCAAATTTTCAGACAATGATAATCCAAGTAAAATAAACCCCCCCGCTATTTAAGAGGTTAAAGGGTAGCTGATATTAACCCAAGCATTAAATTTTAGCAACACATAAGCACCTCCGGAAGATTATGTACCTCGGATGGGCGTAGAATGTCCCTCCTGCGGATTCCAAAGGACATAAAAATTACCAGTGATGATTATATTCAAATGTTAGTAGTTCATATCTTCCATAGATTCAAGGGAACTATTTAAAAAACTAATCTTGCAACAAGACGGAGCCCCTGCCCATACAGCGAAGAAGAGACAAGTATGGGTCGAAAAAACATGCAAAATTACTGGTCCAAAGACATTTGACCCCAATCATGTGCATACTTTAACGCGCTAGACTATGGTATCTAGCAGCAAATAAGGAGTCGTCTTGGAGGTAAAACCTCCCAAAATTTGGACCAATTTGGCTTAGTGGTTCAGAAGATATGGAAGAAACTATAGCGCTACCTGATACAGAGCACCTATGCATCCTTCAGACCCCGCATTTGAGTTAAACTCACTTTAATGTTAGGGGGAATGAATGTAACAGCTTATCGTGCTCACCCGATATATACATAAAAAATTTCTTTTCCGCTCCGCACCTATGGACATTTACCCGTGAAAAGTGATTCCCCGGATATCCAGTTGTTGACCTTTTGTGCAACGTTTTAAACTCTTTACTCACGCTATACAATTAAAACTTTTGTTTCTCAAGAGCAAACCACCACACCGTCAAAAATAACGCACCCGACTCTGAACTAGGTGGTAATATACACTGGTCGTATACTTTTAAACCCACAACAAAAGTGTACATGTTAAATTTACATTCAAAAATGGGCATGAGATGTTGGGCCTAAGATGACTACACCCGCAGCGAAAAAGAAATCCTGTCGGAAGAAATCCAATTTGAATATGGCAATAAAACAGTTGAAGTGGACGAAGAAAAATATCACAGGATATTTCAAGCAAAAAAAAAAGCTGTTTTATGACATTTATAATATAGTATTTATCAAGTATTAAATTGTCGGGTTTATCTGGGGCGGAAATTGAATTCTTTTTTTTCCTTTATTATGCTTCAGAATAACAATAAATAAAATTTAGAGTTTAGAAGACTGTAGTAGAAAGTAGCGCCATATGCGAAAACAATTGGCACGTACTAGTGGATAAATCCATTTTAGAGGTATTGTAATCATTTCGAGACGAGAATAGATCAAGTGTGCCGCATCAGCGCAGGTGCAACACATAATAATATATATAAAATACTATATATATCCCAGTGTCGGCAAATATATTAGATGATTATATTGTCGGGTTTGGAAAAACATATATACACCAGAAATGTACATCAGCTGTTTGAAAAAAAATACAACAAAATACAAAAAAAGTACAGCATGCCAAAACGTACATTTCTCAAAAAACACAAGAAAAGTGTACGACCAGTGTATTTTCTTGCAATAAATTATTTTAGCTAGAGCAATTAATTAACGTATACTAAAACAGTACGGGAAATTTTGTAACTGATCACCTTACTGAAAATAATATGAGCTGCATAATGAAGTACAATAAATAAACCGAACAAAAATATTGCAAACAAAAACACAACAATATATCTAGAAAGGCTATTCACTAACTAAGTCGACACTATTGCACACAACAGCGTAGTCTTAGTGAATAGCTTTTTGAGATAAGCAACATTAGTGGGAAAAATTACGTACATTCTCGTATACAAAATTTCAACGTGAGTAGATGTGAAATAGAAAATTTTAACGTAAATAGATCAGCACTCCCGCACGAACAAAGTCATAACTGGATATTAATTTATCATTTCTAACTATCATTCTCTGACTGATTTTGCTACCGTATCCACAAATCGAGTTTAACTACTACTTAAAATGTTACCTTTATAAGAACAAAATCGTTCTTCACCAAACCATAATGGACAAAGCCACCAACTGGATTGATAGATTTATCAGTGATGTCAATTTCAGTGGCGGCGTTATTTTTGATGACCTTTCCGTCAATTTGATGAAATCCTTTACCGACTCGGTAGACCTTCTTGTTTATCTCAGTTCTGTGATGGTAACCTTTCTGACCAGAACGGGCGACTGAGAAGGCAACACGGGATGGATGCCATGCTCCGATACAGGCAACTTTACGAAGACCTTTGTGAGTTTTACGTGGTAGTTTTTTGGTGTGCCATCTGGAAGTAACGCCATGATAACCACGACCCTTGGTAATACCTTAATTTTAAACTAGTTAAAATTCACCATTATACGTAATAACGTACCGATGCAATCAATCATTTCGTTCTTTGCGAAAACGCTACCAACGGAAACTTCCTTTTCAAAGTTATTGCGCACGTATTCAACCTTCGCGGCAATGTCTCCACCATTAACTTGAATTTCAATAAGATGGGCTTTCTTCTGGCGAAGTGACAAATCTTTCATTTGGGTGTGGCAAATAGCACGGACTGATACGGCATACTTTTTAATCAAGTTCAAATCACGTTCAATTGATTCCTTTCCGTCTTCCGATTCCCAGCGTTTAGAAGCCTTGGTAAATGCCTTCTTCTTGGAGCAGTACCAGTTTTTGTAGAATCGTCTTTTTACTTCATCAGAAAGATGAGCGGCCCAAACAGTTTTGATGGATCGGGGTCCGTCTGGGGTGTTGATATATCCAGTAACACCAACAACCTATAATGCAATATATAAATTTGTATCGGTGGAAATTTTTCTACTAATTTTGTGGGAATTATACGAGGTAACAAGCCTTAGAACACGTACAATTCATCATAATTTAATGCATTTATCCACGTATGCAACATTTACAATGTATTGTTTCCAAGAAATTTACAGTACATATCGTTTTCAAAATTCGATATTTTAACAAATTCTCGGCGATATTTAGAGCGTACAATTACCTTAAGTGGTGGGGTTTCGATGATAGTTGCGCATTCAACAACTTCTTTTTTATTGATTGCCGATCCAGGTTTTTCAGCTTCACGAACAACGTGAGTCATGCCGGCTTTGAAACCGACGAAAGCAGTCAAATGGATTGGCTTAAAGGTTTCTAGATATTACGCAAAAATAGAGTTGGTGCTGATACTGAAAATTACGTTATATATATATATCCATAAGAGAAACTTTCCCTGAGATTGGTCATCCTTAGGAAAGGATTTTGGTGTTCCTCTTGGTCGGACACAACGTTTTTTTGGCAAGAACTTAAGAGACCCGTGTCGTGGAGCGGAGAACTTACGGTGGGACATGACTGTAAAACTGGTCCGTTAGCGAAATCTAGAAAATATATGTATTAAAAAAATATTATCGTTGATTGTGTCGCGTTTGGCATTAAGTGAAAATATATGGAAATCTATTTTCAACATTTTATGGCAGTAATATGAACAAGCTCAATTTAGGAACTTTGTGGAATCAGTAGTAACATATTCCTTAATTGGACCATCCTTCATCGCTATCGTTATTTGTTGACGATATTTTCTTGTTGTTAACAGGTCGCGCAACACTTGGCTGTTGCCAGTCATCATCATATTCTGCAAATTCTTTCGGCTTTCGAGATCTGTTCAAATTTTGCGTAGGATTAGGTGGTGGCGCACGGTTTCCATGCCGATAATTCTCGTTGCGGCATTCATTTCTATTTCTGTAGTTATCGCGGTTCGCTTCGCGATTGTCCTTAATATCATATAGACAAAATATTTTAAGCGACCTCAACTTACACGTCCGCCTGCACGTGGATTAAAATGTCCGACTGTACCATTTTGCTTCGCTTGTTCGGCACATTCAGCTAGCCAATCAGGAATCTTAAATTAATCATTATAAAGATTATCATGCATTTAACAAAATATACCATACTGTCTACATTGCGATACTTTTTTGTGTAGTATGTTATTATAATCAAAATGATTAATTAAAATTCCTAAAGTTTTCCTAACTTTTTTAATAAATGTTAATCACTTATTCGAAAGATCTCATTTGGGCTAAAGGTAACATCTGCCGTCTATGCGTGTGGTAAAACGGAAAAATCGCAAATGGTAAAAATTTAAACCTAAATCAAAATTATATTCAATAGACGGCCAATTTTTTGCTGAATTTTCTTTCGATATTTTCGTAGACCAACGATCCATTCAGCAAATCTACATCATTCCACTCAGTGAAATTTTCAGCTCGATTCGGACAGTTTACTAACCACCATCTGGTTAACCCAAAAAATATTTTTAAGGGCACGACCGGTTAGTGCAAGACTTCCACGGGAGTGATTGTGCCTGTTATTTATCTTTACTAATAAAAAGATAGGGTAGGCGTGCGTTTGCTAACCATAGCTGGGACAGCTAGGGTCAGTGAATGTTCAGCAAGAATATAACGCTCTAGGATTAGGGCAAGCTCCACCGAAACGACCGGTTTAAATAGATAAGCCAATCGAGGTAAGAAATTCGTCGGGTTTACTGAATGGAATGATGTACATTTATTGAATGGAAAGTTACTTAACCGTAAAAACTCAAATGATAAAAACCTCAAATAGTAAAAAAATTTAAAATCGTAATGGTAAAACTTAAAAAAATAGCAAATGATAAAAACCTCAAATTGTCAAAATTGTGGCTATTTTGGGTATCACCCGTAGTGCCGACATAGTTTAGTATAATAGAAACAGCAAGTTAAGTGTTGTTGGTGCAGTAGTACGACACTAATGCTATTATAC
The DNA here is from genome assembly GCA_004367955.1 of Bathochordaeus stygius. Taxonomy (NCBI): domain Eukaryota; kingdom Metazoa; phylum Chordata; class Appendicularia; order Copelata; family Oikopleuridae; genus Bathochordaeus; species Bathochordaeus stygius. Next base: position 237 of record SCLE01417856.1, on the reverse strand, counting down.
TACACTAAGTCGACACTACGGTTGCATTATTTTTGGTGACGACTTTATACCCAACTTGGTGACGTTAAAAGGTATAGCCAACTTCGTGACTATCGCTTACCCAACTTGGTGACAACCCATTACCCAACTTAGTGACGTTAAAGGTATAGCCAACTTTGTGACAATCCATTACCCAACTTAGTGACGTTAAAATGTATAGCCAACTTCGTGACAATCCATTACCCAACTTAGTGACGT
>SCLE01417744.1:0-10253 GCA_004367955.1 Bathochordaeus stygius | reverse complement strand
TAAGTGCGTTGAAAAAAAAATAAAAAGGGGCCCTCATAACAACAATCGGAATTTTCCCTTTGAATAAATTTAAAACCGAGGAGTTGTAAATATTATTACGGAAATATACCCAGAAAATCGGGAATTTGAAATTATATTTTGCCGAACCCTGTTTGGAATCCTACCCATATTTGCCCCGACATTCTGGTGACGCGAGGAACGAGTTACGTAATAAATTGTCACAACATTATGGGTTAATCTTTACTCATAGTCTAAATGCAAAAGCAGATGAGACCATTGGGCAAAAATGTTTTCTGCCGCAAATCTTGGAAATCATACGAGTTATCAATCTAGAAGGTTGCATCAGTATAGTTTAAAATATGAATAATTGAACTATATTCCGCGGCGTAAGGCTTATATTTCACAAATATGAGTTTAAAATTCGCGGGGCTCTCTGATAGTGACTTCGGAGAAAGTGATGTATAACTCTTTTGGGTGATACGCCTTATGATATCCCAACAATTGCAAGTAGAAACCAGTTTTGGCCACATAAATTAAATATTAGACTACCGATTAATTAGCAAATATAACATAATCTAGAATTCATTCGAATTCACCCGTTGGGTCGTACTGAAATACAAAACTAATTTATTGTCATGTAATGATCCACCTTGGAAGTAATACTTCGAAGTCTTAATTTTATTTTTGATGAAAACGAGTTGTGTTTTACAATTTTGGGTTCACATCATTTAAAAATACGGCTGCCGTCGAATATCAGTTATTAATATTGTGCTATTAGTCGTATATTAATAGCATATCTAAACCGGATATTCGCTAACGATTATTGTCAGCCGAGTGCGCAGTAGTGTAGTGGTGTCGACTTACTGTAGTATAATGGAAACAGCAAGGTAAGCATTATGAGCGTAGTAATACTACACTAACCTTGGTGTTGTTATTATACTACATTAAGGCGGCACTAGTAAACAGTCAGCTGACAATGGTTAGCGGATATCTATTTTGGGTATATAGGAAAAAATATACATACTATTTATATATTTACCTCGTTTACAAGTTTCGGTGACGCTATGCCATTAGTTAAACATGATTACTCAACTATACAAACATCTTTTAAAATAGACAAAATGTTGTACATCATGGAGCTGGACTTGATGTTGCTGATTAGTACTCAGTTTCCTGGTGGGATGTTGTGGCTCAACCTTAATAATGGCTATATCGCAAATTCAAAAGTAATGCCACGACTGATAACAAAGGAAAGTTTCATAAATTATGTCCTTAGTGCCTGCCGTTCCCTTATAATGAATTCCATTCCCCTTCCAGATTTATAGTTTTTCGTGGTATATTTGTATAAAACTGGCAAAGGCTGTTGCTTACATGATCCGGCACTGTGGTTCACGCCAGTTGGCCCTGCTATTAGTTTCTACTGGCACTGAACTTCTAGCAATTCAATTGAGTGAGGAGGACCTGTTTAAGGATCCACATGAAATGATTCTGTATCAATCGACCGTCTCGGACAAATGTGACATCAACTCTATTGTAGTCGATCCGTACAAGTGCCGTATATACTTCTCAAATGACGTTGACGTTTCCATTCGGTTCCTATCAGCCGCATCAATAGTGCATCAAGGTGGACATATTATTTCGGCGTCAGGGCCGAGAGTACTGGCATCATTATATCCGTATACTTACCGAAAAATGAATAGTGACGGAAGTCACCCCTTAACGAAGCCGTATATTACCCATCCGACTGTTGAAATGACAATATTTGAGGTAATATATTACGAAATCAGATTTGGAACTCTATTCTACATGCCTTGTAAGATGTCCTATATTATTAGTCCTGTATGCTACATATCAACACAGGTGTTTCATCTGAAAAGTTAATATATCTCGTTCCATACTTTGGTTAACATTTTTCTGAAATTCGCCTCTAATCGGTTTCGAACACATTGCTGGCTCTGATTGGCTGTTAAGCGTTTAGAGACAATATAATGCCTTCTTTGAACAGGCTCAAACCAATAAAAACGAACCACTTTGTTCGAGAGAGAGGCGAATCTCAGATAATTTTGAATTCCAAAGTATGGAACGAGATATAGTACAAACGACCGATTTACCATGTACCGGAGACATATATGCAACCCACGTCTATCGGGCAAATTTATAACTGAACCATCTTTAGAATACAATATACGCCATTATAAAAGACAAGATGGATCCATCGCTTCATAATTTCGTTGCTGTTTCCACAATAACTGGCCATGTGACGCTGTTAACATCATTAGATGCCTATGATCCGCGAGGAATTTCGATTGCACCGTGGATGGCGACCAGTGAGTTCTATTCCTCCACGTTTCTAACACTTTGACAAACGGGGAAATGTAAAGCTTATTACGTTGATATAAGTCTGTAAAATGTTCGCCAAATTTTGGTGGCATATTCTACGGGTCAGTGCCGGGGCCCTTTTTGCCCCCACCCCCCTCCCTCTAACTCAGCCGTTGGAGCACCAAACAACACCTAATTTTGAGGGCTGATAGGTTTTCGTTCATGGAGCCCGGTATTGTCTTTGAAATTTTTTTAACTCTACCACGTAAGCCGGAAATTGGACTTATTTAACAAAAAGTAGTGAAATAATAATATTTTTGAATCATATTTGTGAATTATGGCGAGACGGAGTACCACACACTTAAAGTTTTTTATGGTTTTATATTCTTGAATCACCCGCAAGTATTTTCAGAAAAGTTCTGATAAATATATGGACGGGTTATTGAGCTATAAGCCAATGACTCATAATTAAATTTATACAAATATTTAAAAATCGTACTTTTGTAATGATGTTTTGTAAGAAATATTTTATGTATTCGGTCTACACTAATGGTAGGGGTCTACACTAATGGTCAGTCTACACAAATGGTAGGATAGGGTACGGGTAGGGTAGGGTTTTTTTTACAAAAAAAAAGGGTAGGGTAGGGTAATGATTTTGATTTTTGCAAATGGGTAAGGGTAGGGTAGAGTGGGTGCACAGGGTAGGGTGGGTGCACAGGGTAGAGTGGGTGCAGTGGTAGGGTAGGGTAGAGTTTTATATACTCGGGTAGACGGAGGGCTTGGCAGGGGCCAAGATAATCTTCTCTGTATCGTTCCAATTTTATTATATGTAGGGCCGAAGCCACTAAACCTGACACCTAAGAGCAAATAGACAAACTGCAGTCATCATTCATCGAAAATTTAACTCCTAAATGCATAAACAGTTATTAAATTTACGTAAAATGTATGTAAATATTTTCATAATTATAACTCAAAAAATTTCACTTCCTTTACCCCGAGAATTAAACTATTTTGGCACGGGACGTAGGTAAGCATATACTGTGTGCTGTGAAGAAAAACGGTATATTTAAATAATTTGTATCACGCAAAAAAACCACGGAAATTAAACAGACCAAATGGGGTTAAAGTCCCTAATATTCTGAAAGACCCCTCCCCCCCGGCCCGAATAGGGTTAATATCTTATGTCCAAATAAGTTTTCCGCTCCAAATTTAACTTCTACTCTAAGCTTTAGAAACGGTTACTTCCGATTTCGTTATGACTCAGAAAAAATGAAAGATGAGGACTTCTAATTTGTACACCTTTTATTTTTGTATTTTTTAACTAAAACCTATCCTTTTCGTTGGTACGAGTATTCAATGGTATATTTAGGTTCTCGATTAAAAGAACAAGTAGAGACTCTTTACAATCATGGATGCAAGGAAAAATGTAAGATGACACTATGTTTAATGGAACATAATTCGATCGAAAAAACAAAGTGTGTCGATCCGTCCTTGCTAAATGGTTATCAAGCCAAATTAAGGTATGGTGTTTTTATATTAAACGTTTGTAAGCTTATACCAGTCATTATTTCGATATTGTATCCCTCTATAGCAGGGTTAGGCAAAATCGATTCAATAATATTTGAACTCTCTTACCCCCAAACCTACACCAAATACCCCGAAATTCAGTTCCGGAGACTTGTAACAAAGTCTCTAGACTACCATTCTCGAGAACTGGATATCCTCGGTTCTGATGTAGGTGTGGAGATAATGGAGTTTAAATATTATTAGTATTCCAATTGAATCAATTTTGCCGAACCCTGTTCTATTGCCTGTGTGCGGATTTGGCTAAAATGTGTTACCATCTGGTTCAACACTCTATGGGTAGACAAACCGTTAGGCTTTCTCCACCAAGCAAATCCAAATTTTAAACACCGTAATATTTAATCAAATATTACGAAAGTAATAGAGCACTCGGAGATTTTTTCTCGCGGGATAAAAATTATCCGTACCAGAGAATCTCCGAGTGGCACCAAAAATTCACATCAATTTGTATTTATAATTATTTAATTTGAGGTGACACTAACTAAATCAAAATCATTCACGATAATATGGGCAACTTTTTGCGGAAATATTTTCACGAAATTTTTAATACCCTCACGTTACCCACTATTTTTAAATTGGAGTAGCAGTGTTATGAAACTGAAAAAGCTTCATTTTATAGTAGCGGTTTAAATATATGTAACCTTTGTTTTAGTTGTGACGATGCCAGTGAACACCACGATGAGTGGAAAATTTCGCTATGTTACCGCGAAGCACAACCATTTCAAGCTAAACAAGCAATCAGTGGGACAATCGTCTTTGTTATAATTATTGTCATCCTTGTCGGTAAGTTTTTATTTTTGAAAATAAGCTAAAAATGGAATACAGTGCATAAGATATTTTTGCCTTCAATTTGTCGATTATTGAATTACCAGTTATTATTGGAGGCAAATAAAGCACTGATAACATACCTAATTATAAATAATAACTTTGATAACGAATATTAATTTTTCAATACATTTAAACCCTATTATCTGCCCCTGATGGCTGCGGACAATTGCCTAAAATTCTGGAGACTTACTGACCGAGCATAGATGCACACGTGTTAATTTTGTTTGCAAATTTCCCGCGGCCGCTGGGGTGGTAATAGGGCTGATACATCGTAATCATATCGCGTATCAGGCACGTCACTAGATTGAGCAAGGTGGAGCAATACCGCTGTGAAAACCCATGCCGCCCCCCATGGGAAAATCCTTGTGACGCGCCAGACAATAAGTTACATTTAAAGGTTTTGGATTAACCTATTTGCACCGCCTACGTTCGAATCGATACATTCAAGTCCCTCAAAGTACAAACCCGTCCGAAAGTGCGCTCGTAGGTTTGGAGACATACGGCGAAACTGAAATCAATGATACAACTTGGGACACTGAGATTCCTCCAACCGAATTCCGCAACGAACTGTTTGACGACTTAAACGTGAGGAGTCGTCGAGATCCACACTCTTCGGATGTCACTGATCTCGTCAAGATCGGCGAGAAGGAAAATCTTCTTGACAATGACGAGTTACAAATCCACTACGAATAACCTATGAATCATTTCCATAGGAAGCATAAACACCGTTATTTAGTCTATTCATTCAAAATTTTGGTCCAAATCTGATGCGACGGCCCACTTCTTAAAAAATATTTTTGAAGCTAAATGATTCCTGTTTTAGTTTGTAGAGTTATCTATTAAATTATTGTCTCTAGAAATATATTCAAGCAAAAATAACTAAATTTTGCTCGTTTCATGTCGGAAATATTTGTATAAATGTAAGATGAACCTGCAACAATACGATCTGTAGAAAATTCGACTCTTAGGATGTAAACTGAAACCACATAATTTAAATATGAACTAATTTAAGTAGAAAATTTTAACAATTTTCTTTACGCACAAAACTTAAAACATGGATACCATGTTACGTGCCACGCGGGGTGGTCAACACCGGACCGGAATATGTGAGCGGTCCTGTTTGGCAGCGCACATATTCCGGTCCTGTGTTGACTACACTCGGCACGCGCGGTACGCATTTTTAGCAAGCCTGAGGTGGCCGAAAATGGCGACCGCGTATTGCTACGATTTAAACATTTCGATACATCCTAGTGGTTTAATATTCAACAACGCATAATATTTCGTGCTCCGCAATGGAGTTTTAGTGCACTTTCTAATGCCCAAAGGTGTCGGTGAAATCCATAAACTAGAGGATAACACAATCATTTAATTTTATTTATGTTTCCAGAATGCTAATAATGCGCGTGCAAATTACCGTTTGTCCTGGCTGACTATTTCAGTCAGTCTACGCTTTTAATTCCGTAGGGTGGCAAAGGGCGAGCAGAACAAGTTGTCTGTTTTACTTGCCCAGATCTTATAGCGTGGGTAAAAATCGCGCGCCATTATTATCCAATGAAATCAAACCCATAATTATATTTACTATTTTTCTGTAACTTTGAGATACAAATGACGAGCTGTTTTGCTCATCTCGAGCTCTTCCATCTTCTATTATTTTATGCTCCTGCTGGTATTAACAAAAGTATTAAGGCAAGTGAAGTGTTAAGGCAAGTGCAAGAGAAGTTGCCTTGCTCGCCCTTTGCCACCCTTCGGAATTAAAAGTGTAGACTGACTGAAATATTCAGTCAGGACATGTGGTACATACAAGAAACCCATAATTGTACAAAAAATTTCAAAAGTATTTTTAAATCGGCTATCAGAGTGGTACCAAGATTTGTTTTTAACCTGCTCTTATCTATGTGAAACAATGTACATTATAGAAAACTTCAATCACTCGCTTGAGTAGACCTTTTATTCCCGTTTTCGTCCTAATTGGGAAAGTAATGCCTAATATTGTAACCTCTGGAAGGATTGAACAAAGGTTTATTCAACTTACCAAATGTTGAAAATATTATTTCCTGATTATGAAATGTTTTTGTTACAGGTTGACTCTATTCACACTGGGCGGGTGCCCATTCGGCCCCCACATCTGTAAACTCGTTATCAGAATGCTTTTGATGTTATGAGCCGTCTGTCAGAGCTCGGAATTTGTTTTTCAATGGATCTAACTTCCGCTAATACAGGCAAACTTAACCCGAACAAAGTGAAAATTAAGGCACTAAGTTTATAATTGGTTAAGATCCTAAACTGTCTTTACTATTTGATGTAGCATACTACCCAGATCACACCGTCGCGATTTGAGCACGATAAACTGAAAAATTATATTTTTAAGTATAAAGCAATGACCTAAATTGGTCATTTTTAGGAATATAACATTTTTTAAATAATTGATTTTTACTTTTTTCATTTCATATTCCATTGGATGTGTATCTTGTAACTTCTAGCCTGAATTCCCAGATGTGCCGTGAGTTTACTCGGACTTGTTTCATCGTGAGGAACAAGTTTCCGCACGAGGGTATGTCCGGGTAATACTTTTCTCTATGTATTACGTGGGGTTAGAGCCAAATCGGAGAAAAAACTGCGCGGCTGTCCTCTGGCCAATGAGAGGCCATAGTTTAATACAATTCTAAATTAATTGAAAAAAGTCAGGAAAAACTCTGGTCTGTGATTGGCCAGAAATGAAATTTTCAGAGTACCCAGAATTTGTATATACGATATATTTAGTTATTACTAAACCACACTAAAAATTTGATATGCAAAGAAGCCAAACAAAATATAAAAGGATATAAAAAACTAACAAATGGTAAATATTGTTTCTTGGGTTTCCAGGACGATTAATTACGTTTCAAACCACTGTGGAAGTGTTCATTTCGGCGGAGATGTTCACTTTCTAACTCACATGATTACGACATACATTTTTAACCATGGGAAACCATATCTGGATTTTGTATGCTATCCAATGCAAGAAATAGCCCACTAGGAGACGCAGGAGATGAGATAGTAGAGATAGCTATGAGGCCCCCAGATTTCAGAGCCCGAAATCACCCAGTATGAATAGGGTTAAAATGTTTTGTAGATTGAACACTGTCCACCACTTCGCCTTGACGTACGCCACCTACTGTATTTTATTTGGTACGATCCCATTTCTGTCCTGGACTGACTTTAACAATGGATACGTCGGATGCAATTCATTTTTTTAAAAGTATACTATTTTACCACCAAAAGGTTAAAAGTAATACCCAAGTACTTTTACAAAAAATCGCAAGTCATACCAGAGTTTATTCCCAAAAAAAATCACATCCAAACATATATGAGATGTTTTCATTAACGTTTGTCTATTTCCGAATGGATATCGAATAGCCATTTGTTGAAGTCACTTGTTTAATTTGATACGGCTTCTATTTTATATTTGCATAACGCCTTATCGAGATAAACACAACCGCGAAACTAGGACTTGTTCAAGAGCTTTCAATTAGCTTCGATTTTAATCTTCTTACCAATCATTTCTGTTTCTAACGATGCCCAAGGTTAACTGATTATTTCGATATTATATTATGCTACTTTAGAAGTTATTGTCTACTTAACGCCGAGATGGATATGATGGAGCAAGTTATCGACCCGGCCAAGATTTATATGAAGGTACTTGAAAGTTTAGTTTATCGAAAATTATTAATTGATAACACACTACAATTATTCTCGGCTCATAAATTTGGGCAATACTGTGGATCATTTATAGCATTCAGCGAATGAACCTTCCCAAATTTGTTTTTTTTTAATACAGTGCCTGGTAAAATAACGAAGTTTTTTTCGTTATTTGGGTCATTTTGTGAAAAATTCGAGAATAACGAAGTTTGTGAATGAAAAATTTAGTCAAGTTAGATAAAGTTTCAAGCTATGTTTACTTTCAATTTATTGTATAAATTTCATGCAAAATATTCTTTCGAGGTACTTTGTTCTTTTCGTTTTTAATTTCTTTATTTTCCGTGAAGATAAAATTTTCCTCATACAAAGGATGAACAAACTTAGGAATTTACTCATCCTCATTTTCGTTTTCGTTTTCCAGTGCTTTATTGTCTATACAAATTAGTCTTGATAAACCAAAGGTACTTTCACAGCTGGAGTGCGAAATGAGCCATACTCCTTTTTAGGTGATGTAAAACCTATCGCATACTCAAATTTACTAGACTGATATCGATGCCCATTTTTACGCTTCCGATTAATTTTCGTTCAATTCTCTCCTGGGAGTGTAATCCGAATGCGGCTGGTTTTGTAACCCAGCGCAGTCGGGTTAGATGAAATAAATCGCTACCGAATGCGCTGGGTTTTGTGATACAACTAAGACCCAGCGCATACGGTTACCAGTATATTTGTCCAGCGACCAGTCGTTTATAAACATTGTTCGGTACTTTTCGTTAAAAACTTGTCCGATAACTGTTTCTAATGTAGCAACTGTTTCGAAAACTACTTCGTTATGTAGGTCATTTTCGGAGAAAATGAAGAATAACAGTACTACCCCATTTTCCGCACACTCCTTTTAGAAAAGTTTTATATTTTTACACTGCACAGGGCTCAGCATAATTTAACAATTTATAGAGGGTTGTCTGTAGAGTTCATAATAGTCTTCAAAGACATATTCAGCCTCCATAGATAGCTACGTTTGTCGTTTAGACCAGAGATGGGCAAATGGTAGGGTACGGGTAGGGTAGAGTTTTTTTACAAAAAAAAGATAGCCTAGGGTAATGACTTTGATTTTCGCAAACGGGTAGGGTAGAGGGGGAAGACGGGTAGTGGTAGGGTAGGATACCCGAGTTTATAAACGCGGGTAGAAAACGGGTAGACGGAGGGCTCGGCAGGCCCCCCCCCTTAGAAATCAACTACCCAATTGTAAAATTTCTATGAAAATATATAGTGCGCACAGAAGCAACCTAATCTGAGGAACAAAATTCTATAGGCACTATAATTATTGCCATAAATGAAGACTGGTTAACACAGCTCTGGTCTCTCTTCAGAACGTATAATTATTTCACCTTTTACTAACGCATTCCGTGGAGAGGGACACTTATGAGCTTCGGATCAGTACAATGAGCCAACTTTCGGATCGGATTCGGATCACTATACCTGAGCTGGTTCGGTTTTCGGATTCGGATCACTATACCTGAGCTGGTTCGATGTTCGGATCAGTAAACACCCAAGTTTTGTCTTAACTTATGGAAAACGAATCTGTTTGTTTCTAACGTTGAAAGTCGACTTTTCCATATTTTCTCTGCGCATGTAATTAATGCGGTTTCTTAGCTTACTTTTCTCTTTTTGCTGCATAATTGTAAAATTTTTTGTGATGCAAGATTGTTTTAGCTTTATTTTAAATATAAATTATGAATAACTATGGGTATATGATATCTCTTTTGACTATTCATCGTGGCTTTCTCGCAGTGAAGGGGAAAACTTAATGCGTGTTTCCCTGCTGCTTCTGATTGGCTTGTTATAAT
>SCLE01417630.1:0-10261 GCA_004367955.1 Bathochordaeus stygius | reverse complement strand
AAATTTTCAAGCCCCCCCCCCTGGCGAAAATCCTAGATATACCCCTGGTAATAGTATTCTATAGCAATTAATTGAGGCAAATACTGCCTTTAAAGAAAAAAAATAATTTTGTTTGTGTATGTTTGGAAGTGACCCTTTATAGTAAGAGTTAACCCTTTATTGGAGAGTAGTTTGAGCAAGTTGGCGTACACACGTTTTTTCAAAAAACGAATTGTTTGCCATTTATTAATATATAGAGAAAACAAAGAAAAGGTAAGACTATGAATGACAATATACAACTTAATATATACACAAGGTTGACCCTTACTACTGTTAGAGCTACACATATAAAGTTACAATAACTGAACTGTGGACCACAAACTATTTCTGTTAAACATATATTATAATATTACGTATGTCTTTTATTTCATCTCAGCATAAGTAAGGCAAACTTACAGCGGACGGAATGTCTGTAGCAGACGGAATGTCTGTATCCGATGGAATGTCGGAACGGTGCTATGTACCGCAAAACATAAATATATTGCAAGGTAAAGTTGGACATGGTTCAGGTACTCCATAGCCCTCCCTCAACCAATTAGACAATTGTATACGCTGCACGTGCACTATTGCACAAGTGACGTAAGAGCCGAATCATTACCAGTACCCATTATACCCGGCGAGCCAGTGAACCAATAAAATCATGATCGCAGTGACGGATGGCCACTAAAACCGGAATATGTAGGCGGACAACTCTATGGCCCCAGGGCAAACTAAACATACCATATTACCAATTACATGTGCAAAGTGCATACACGTCGGTGGTTCAGCAGGTATGTGGTGTACTTTACACTCGCACACTACTGCAAGCGACTGACAATGAAATTCGTTGGAAAAGGGAAGTATCACACCCATAACAGGTCCTATGCTTGCGCGTCTATCCTTACCGATCTACCCTTATCATTCCGATCCACCCTTATCATTCCATCCTTGCTGCAACAGCTAGCTAACGGCGGAAATGCAGTCGCATGGGCCGTTGCAAAATAAAATAAATTTTCCAATAAAACGAACGCGGAGTGACGAGGGTTGTTCGCATGAGCAATAGTCGAATGTCCTTGACACGTCTCCTCATGACATGCCAAGCGTGCCCCCAACCAAATAAAAACGACAGTTTCTCTTTAGCATTGCAATCATAATTGACAGAATCCCTATAAAACAGGGGTGCACACAGGACTAGTACACGATACAAAAGTGAAAACCAAACTACTCTAGTATTAAAACGTAATGATGGATCCTACTCCAAGCAATTCTGCAGCGGATGATAGTTAATATATCACGGAAGAACATGAATGGAACGAAAATATGAACATATGAAAACACCAATGATAATACTGCAGCCAGAAATAGCTACGTCACAAGGGTACAGTTTTAACATACTTCTTAACACACAAAATATCATTTCTTAACACACAAAATATCTTTTTAATATACTAAATATCTGTGTATTTATATAGCTCTACAACCATTGAGCTACCTGGTCACTCTTTTTCTTTCTCTTTCTTCTCCTTTTCTGTAACTCGCATATATACACGGATATTTAGGCGCAGGCCCACTCAGTGAAGCGTGGTCACTTCTAACTACATTAATACAGGTAACGAGTAAGCAAGCAACGCACCATGGTAAAAGTCAAAACGGGGTAAACCAGGAAATAAGCAGTAGACACGGACACGGACAGGCACCCAGACAAGGTTATTGCAACATAGCAAGCGACACTAACACGCAAGGACCCAGCTTCAGCAAGTATAACGCCCAACCAACACATTCCAGGGACAGGCGTCGGAGAGCGAACAATGTCAGCAAGTCATCCAAACCACAAATCAGGGGACCTAAGAAATCCAATTATATAATAGAAACAAAAGAAAAGGCTGAGTTATACAATCACAACACCGATCATAGGAACCGTAAAAAGGATTATAATAATGATGTAGCTCGTAACTTCGACTCTAGCACGACCAAAAAGGTAAAAATTTGCAAAACAAGACACATAATGAATAGGGAAAATATTAAGGGAAAGTATACTAAAAGTTCAAAAATGTATAAAATTTACACAGTGTATATTATTTTATCAAGTTAAGGTGTGCAAGGATTAAATAATATGGCCAAATCATATAACCACGATATCAGGACAACGCTACAAGGCATGGAGCAGTGGTGGTGCAATGTGTGTTTTTATTATATACCAGCCAGGGTAAATGTGCTATTGATACTTTTATTATTTTCATTTTTATAAAGATTTTATATTGTATATTGTCAACATATATAAAAAGTTTAATCTAATATTTCAGAACGACCAAAACAGACGAGCTAGTGGGAGCCACAGTCGCCCCAAGCCATATCCAAAACGACCGTACAACCCACGCAACAGGCCCAATCTAATACACAATTGGTTTGCGGCCAATAACTGGGCAATTATGCGTCCCAGAATCGGCTATGTTATTCAATTTGTTATTATAACGTACATCAGTGCAATTAATGATTTCATCACACCAGCCTACATGGCGTACGGACCTATTAATGGCGACCAAATGATCATGGAAATCCTATATGTCAAAATAAAGCTTACCCCCGTTATCAAACTATTATCGAATTTCGAAAGAATCGGGTGTGAGCCCGACAGTTTACTACTCAACGGGCAAAAATGCTACGTACACACACCTCAAACTGAAATTGATAATATCACATTCGACAATATTGTGGATCTTTATTCCTTCATGAAATTTATGGGCCACAAAATTAACAATAGCACTGCCAAGTCGATTATTGCCCTCTTACCTTGGATAAGTGAAGCATGGTCCATTAATGCTGATGGAATGTGGACACTTTGCCTTCCAAACTCCGATGAGTTCACTGATAAATACAGCAAAGCAACAAAATTATACGTCAACGGAGGCGACAGTGATTGGCAGCTTAGCAAGCAGCGAAACTCAGTCGAATACGCACATGCTGCCACTTATCTTAATGAACCAAAAGCCTCCTGCATAGGAAACATGCCACTTAAATACCAATTCGAAGTCGACGACTTTATAGGATGCACTTACAGATTGCGCTAACCAGATAAGGGACCTACAAAACAAAGTAATGGAAAACGAAGACAAAAATGTAGGTGCGCATGCTGAGCATGTCAAGCGTTGCAACTTAATTGAAAATGGTTTTGCCCTTATCAGTAATGAGATCAAAGATTTCCGCACATGCCACAATGCTAACATTACTAGTCAAGCCGACATTACCTCTAGAAATCGTAACGACCACGACAAATTCGTAATAAAAACCGACAAAATGCGTAGGAATGTCGAAATACTACAAGAACTCCAAAATGTTGAGTGTGACAAAGCGCAATTTATAACGGCCAACTTAGTAATAAAAGATAACTTGCGTGAATCCATCTTTCCCATTATAAATGCGGAAGATTGCACGGCCAAAAGTGACGAGATGGAAGCGTCACTGGCCAAAATTGAACACAACAAAATGGCCAATGCCAAGCTGGAATTACTTGACAACAAAAAGTTAGCAAACCTGGTCGAAAAAAGTAACATCGAAGCTGATATCTTCAATAAAGCCAGGGAAAATGTAATTCAATATATAATCGGTACACTCTCATTCATAGCTAAAGTACAAGTATTTGAAGATAGATCAGCACCCAATTGTTTAGTCATAGCTTACAACTGTACACGTACACACTCTTCGCGCGTGCCGATAGTATCCACAAATAAACTCCTGAGCCTTATAAACAATTATAATTACAATAAAAGTACCAATATGCGTGCGAGCTCCAGTAAAAACGGCAACAACGAAAGCAAAAGTCAACCAATTGCATCGACCAAATTGGCAACACCAATAAAGTCTACAGGTAACAAAACACAAAGTGCAGAATCCAACACCAGACCAAAACGTGTAGGCAATGACAGTAGTGAAGGCATATTTAATCCAAGCACAAATCTCAAGGATAAAACTAAAGCAACAAACAGTGCCAAGAAACGTAAACAGGGCGACTTAAATGGTTCATTCAACAAGAAAAAAACCAGCTACGTTCGAATTCCAACACCACCAGGCGCTAATAATCTAGTTAAGGAAATGGTCACGAGTAATATTCCGCACCAGATGTGAACGGGGGATCCGCCACCACTAATGTTTGCACTAATTCAACATTACAGAATCAGCTTATAATTGATACGGATTACGCCAAAACTCTTACATTTTGTGAAAATAGCCCGGACTGGCCTGAAAACTTTATTAACGAACCCAAGAAAAATAGGCCAATCGTTACCAACTTGCAAAAGGCACAATTTCGATATTTATGCTTGGTCACGCCCGAATTAACCCTTAACGCCATAAATACACTTATGAGTAAATTTCATAATGGGATTAATAATGAACGAAATAATGCTAAAATTTTGGAAATTTATGAAATGCGATCCAATTTGGAGGCGCTACTGCCAGCAGCACGGGACTACACGAAATTTTTTAATATGGTTTACATGATATTAAAATGGAAAATATCGCAATACCTCCTATTTCCGGGAAGTTACTGAACAGTATCCTTCACACCCTCAAATCGTCTGGTTTCAGAATCCCTAGTCCCATCAATAATGCGGTAATCAACACACTCATGAAACGCATTTATTCAATGAACGAGGCAAACATGCATGCTACTATACAAAAGGGACATAATATTTCTAATACAAATTACGTAAAACTCCTTATGACTAGAAATTATGGTTTTAAATTTATAAATCTGAAGGTGTGCAGCGGTAACATTACTAAAGACGTACCCAGTAACATCAGGTCCCTGAAATTGGTAATACCCCCTTTAAGTAAAACAAGACGGCCATCGTATCAAACCAGAAAACACAAAGTGCTCATGTCCCCCCTCTGGGCCCATCCGGTCTTAATAAGTAAAGTGAGTAACGCCTACTCACTTAAACATGGGTGGCGAATACAAGCCAATGTGAATGGGCAGCCTGTATTAATTAAATGGTCACTGTACGTGTTGTATGCGGTGTCCCTCCTTAGTCTGGTTCACCAGGTGGATAAAAACAAGGTTGAATGCAAAAAAATGTTATCTAAACATCTTCGAATTACAACGCTGCCGATTTTAATACACACGTACGACAACAATGAAGGAACATATACCGCATACAATTTGTACAGTGACACACATAACATAATTGAGCATATACGAAATATAGTCTTTGAGGCACTCTGCATGGCCACATTTTACACAGTCATCATACCCATATTTAAAATATACAAATTTATAAACACAGCCAGTATTCAGCTTTTCGCACCCTTTTTGGAAGGATCCAATAATAGCTACAAACACCGGGTAGGAATGCATAGCAAACAAGTTATGAATATTGAAACACATTCTGCAATGTTCGAACCATATGAAAGAACCGAAAATGCAAGAGCGCTCTCCCAGCCAGTCCCAGCAGCAGTGCCAACATACAGTAACAGATCAAGCCATTCACAACCAGTTTGGTTCGACTCCACTTTGGCACAGCAATTATCTCCTACTAGAGACCGCAATGTAACGAATGCAACCAGTGAAGGGGGTCCCGTACGTGACTTTATCGCCCTCCCCCACAATAAATGTGGAATCACCCATAGGGCAAATGAGACATACAAACTTAACAGCATACTGTATGCAAAGTACAAGTCGTTGTTTACACATAAAATTAGCAAAAAAGTTTCCAGAAAAATGCGATCTAAAAATATTACGGTTTCAAAAATTGAAAAACTTAAAATCATAAGTGTCAACCTCCATGATCCTGAAAAGCAAATTCCAAATATATTCGACCTCTTCTCTGACGTTCACGTTATCTGTCTACAAGAGCTAAACATCGACCCAAATACAATAAGCAAGAGGCTGTTATTTCCAAAAAACTTCACAGCATATTTTCATGAGGCAGTGTTAGTCAAAAACGAACCAAAATTTTTTTCGGCAATACTAATAAGAAACGACATTAACTTTGAAGTCAAAGTAAAACACCTAAAAGCCCCATTTACAAGTGTATACATCAAATTTGTGCCCCAATACGGTAGCGAATATGGCATCAACATATCCACGTTCTATAAGTTCCATTATGACTCTATTAAAGCGCGGGCATGTAACCTGAATACCAGAGAATAATATCTTAACTTCTTTGTAAAGCAGTTTAGAAACATATTCAAAACACAAAATAAAGTACCCGGCATAATATGTGGTGATCTTAATTGCCAGTATAAAAAGCCAAGACCGGCAGGACTGTACCAGATTTTGTAACTTTTTTCGTATTGAAACCAACCAGTATGTAAATCATAAATTCTCTGCAACGAACATTCCAAACAAACGGGGATCTGACCAACCCGTAAAATGCTCCAACATTGCTATCTTTCTCACAAAGGAAATTGAGCCCAAACTTGAAATGCACCCAGGTAAACTGGCAGTAGGAAATGATGGCCACAATCTTTTTGAATGCACAATTAATGTCCAACTTGTCCCAAAACCTAAATTTAAAATCGTTCAGATTAGGGAAGCTCCGCCGCGCAATCTAATTTATGAAACTGCAAACAAAATGCTTGACGACAACGAAGAGCTACTACATACATTAATTCATGAGGCCGAAAAACTTATTCTTTTAGCACAAGATCCCCTGTGGATACCACCATTTGAGGCCGTGCCATTTTCGGAAACTCTTGTTGGACTGGTTGAGTCATGCATGCGTAGCATCGTGCCAATCAAACAAGTCTCTATAAAATGTAAGGGCAAACTTGATTACCTATCAAAGGATACACGTGCATTATATAAAACCATAAATATTTTAGACAGATTCGGTAAAGAGCAACCTGATAGAAACAAAAGGCGGGACTACAAGTAGACATTACAAAGGCAAAAAAGTTATATAAACAAATGGCTCAATTTGACAGAAGACAACACCAACGTAAGTGTCTCAAAGGGGACTTTCTTAGTGCAAATGATGTATTTATTATAAATAAAAAATTCAACGCGAAAAATAAGTCTACGGTTGGCAACCATTCACTATTCACGGCCAACGAACATATGGACCACTTTGTAGAACTACAAAATAAAGGATGTTTTGCTAATTCTGGCCCACTAAATTTATGGGAGGACACGGAGCATAAATTGGCTGCCAAACATTTTGACATACGGCCTATAGGCAACGCAAAAATAAACTCGACCCTTCACTTGGTAAATAGCTTAAGAAATGAAACAAAAGGCAACGATTCTATGATTAATAGAAACGTTCTAAAATGTTGGCCAAAAAAGGTACTCTTTTATTTATGCAAAATGATAGAATTTGATATAAAAATTGGGTGTTTTCCGGCATATAACAAGACAAACAAAATGATTCCATTGCCCAAATTAGGAGTTAAAAATGCAAATGTCAAATATGCGTATCGAATACTTAGTATCCCAGCCTTCTCAGCCTCTATACGAGGTAAATGCTTTGCGGCCAATTTACAACGTTATGTCGTTCTCAACAAACTTATTCCAAGCTACCAACACGGGTTCAGGGCAAAACATTCATGCAGTACGGCATTCGCTGAAATATCAAAATACATCAATGAATGCCCAACTAATTATGAAACAATCCTCGTGTTTATTGACTGTGCGAATGCATTCGGTACAATTCCGCACGAGCTAATAAACGCGAGGATTGAAAAGATTGCCGAGCCAAACATTGCGCGGTATGTACGCACCGAACTAAACAAAAGAAATGGTATACTGCATGAAAGGGGTGTAAAAAGTGATAAATTTGAATTAAATAATTTTGGGGTACCGCAAGGTGGAGCCTTGTCCCCACTATTATTCAATCTGATGTTTGCGACCCCAATCTAACCACTAAAATTGTAGCATTCGTCGACCCCAATCTAACCACTAATATTGTAGCATTCGCCGACGACCTGGCATGTGTTATATGCAGACCAACAATTAGTGAGGCCAAAAATGCGACAAAAATGGCTCTGGAAAATATCGTCACCTGGACTGGAAATAGAGGAATTCAAATTGCATTTCCAAAAACGTCCTTTGCCATAATAGGTAAGGACTCTAGTGACTCTATAATGGTTAACGGGAATGAAATCAAGCACCTAAGCAGCAACAAATATTTGGGCATTAGATTTCAAACGGAATTATGCTTCATGGATCAAATAAAACACATAAAAGGGAAAATCTTTGAACATAGAGCTATGCTAAATAATATTAAATACGCAATTAGCAAAAAAGATAGACTAAAATTAGCACGGTGTCTTATATATGGTAACCTAGGATACGCCCTGGAAGTAATGCCTATTTTTCAAGATAGAGTTTATAACTCAATATCCAAAATAATCACAGGAACAATAGCTCATATCCTTGAACTACCTTTCACTGGCTTTAAAGAAAGACTGTCTTACAGTACATTGTACGAGATGGCGGGGTGGCCGGACCCCCTAAATTTACACAAAAAATCCATTCTCTCCTTTAAGGTCAATATCGTGAGCCGGAAAACGCCTGAAATCCTGTACAAGTTCTGGGTGACATGACATTCAACGAGTTAAATATGGACAGATTTAAAACAGGGAATGGCCCTCATTAAGCCCAATACATTAAAACATAAAAGTAAACTATTTCCACACAACGCAATAGATATCTTTAATGAGCTCCCATACGGCATAAGGAGCACATTTGGCACAAAGGAGTTCGTCTCTGAAATAAAGGAACATTTTATAAAATGTTCATATATTTCAACATATATGCAACAAACATATTCAACTTATAAAACAAACGTATACTAAGCTACCCTTGTTGGTAGCTTGGTATAAGAACTAAGCCGCCTGGATGTAAATTTGAACAATGAAACGTAGACACAGAATCTACGGCAATTTTCTACGGTAAAACCAGAATTTTACGATTGCACTTATTTTTGAAAAAGATGTAATATTATGGAAAAGGACATTTTTTCCGTTTTTTTTACGCGGAAATGGTACATTTCTATTTATATTGCCTTTTAGGCTTTTCGAAAATTTTAATTTTCCTCGGACAAATCATCTTCAGACTGATATTCAACTATTTCGTTCTTAGTAAAATTGATACGAACCACTAAAACGCTGAACCACTAGATGATTCCGGGAGGACGTTTTTATCGTTCGTTTTTGAGTTTCGGACCGACTGTCGTAAATTATACTGATGTATGATATCATTATTGACCCGGGCTGTAATAGGACAATATATTATAGTAGCTATATAATCAGGAACCGGTGTTGGTTCTTGAATATTTGCAAAATCTGATGGAGTGGTTTGTGGTCGGTAATGCAACGAAAGCTTTGACCGAGAAGAGAAAATTCAAGGTGTTTTGTGCTATCGCTTAAAGCATAAAGTTCGCGGGAACGAATTGATCGCCGTTTTTCAGCTGGCGTGAACACTCTCTCAGCTCTGTTCTCGTTTTGTTGGTACAGAATTCCTGCGCATTTATCACCTGAAGCATCAGTGATCAGAAAATAAAGGATGAAATGATAATAACATCGTCGAAAAATATGTGAAGATTAATGCCAGAAAAAATACGTTGCATCATTTTTGTACGCGTGGAGGGTGCGTTACAATAATTCGTACGTGAAGCGATTGACTGATAACTCTTTCGGTTATAGGAAAATGCTAAATATTTTTTTTTTAAATTATCGTCTAAAAGCAGTTGGTTGTACGCCTTTTGAAAAATCGCAGATACTTAGTTCGCACTCTTACGAATTTTCACACCAAGTTCATAAAAAATACTATGAATATTCGGTATAGGAGTTCGTTCTTTGAAGTTGTTGTTATAGCAAATCAATTACTATACGTGCCTCTTTTTTAGATCCTTTACGAATTATCAAAATAGGACTATTATGGTCGGAATTAGATTCCTGAACCAATCCTTGCTGAAGCCAACGATTAAATTCTATGTCTGCTTCTGGTTTTATACCAGGGGGTATTGTACGAGGTGGAACATAAACAATTTTAGTTTTGTTAACAGTGTTTTAACCCGAATCTGAAGCCAAAAATTCGTCTTGTATTCAATTCATCATATGAAGATATCATTTTATAGTGAACTAATAACACAGGGCAACAAAAAAATTTTTTTTTCATGAGGCGTGATGTTTGAGCAAAGTTTCTAGGCCAGTTTGTTACGCTGATTTCAAAAAAAAAAAACCATTTGTCTCTATCACGTCAGAAAAAAAAGTTATCATCATAAAATGTTTTGACTGATTT
>SCLE01417517.1:0-10263 GCA_004367955.1 Bathochordaeus stygius | reverse complement strand
GCGCATCAAACTTAGTCTAAATCAGGTGAGAAACCTCAGACTTTTTTTTAAAGTTGTCATTTTGTTGCCCTGTGTAATTTTAACTATAATTTTGCAGCTAGTTGTAGAGCACTTGTAATCTAGTTGTAGAGAACTTAATTTTACTGCTCAGACCGCTGATACTTATCAGTATGGACCACGTAGTTGTAATGTCCATGTGACTAATTTCAACTAATGAGATCTTTACTAATAGACGGGTTTCGGTCATCAAACTGATGCATAAATTAGGGAAGCACTGGAAAATGCAAGCACACTGGTTCAAACGGTACAATTCACTTCTAATTTCTGTACAATTGAGTAATTTTCTGATTCATTCCATTTCTCTATCATAGTTATTATTTATGTTTATCATATTCAGATCATGACAAGCGAAATTGATATTCAACGTCCAATACTGAGCGTCGATGAAATCGATCGGTCCAGATTCAAGTCAGAAGCAACAACAAATATTACTGTCGTGAAAATGTATGTATATTCCATACTTAAAAATATATTTCCACCCATCCAATGGGTTAAAAATTACAAGAAAAAATATTTGGTTGGTGATATTGTATCTGGATTAACCGTTTCCATGATACGACTTCCGCAAGTGAATGGGATGATTAAGTTTTGAATACAATTTTGTACGTTCGGCACTATTATCTATCTAAGAGCTGAGTCAGGTTTCGGAAAAACGGACCCGGTTAAATATTTAAACCCTATTATCACCCCAACGGCTTCCTACAATTAGCTACAAATCAGGAGGGATTTTTAGCTCATTGTATGAAGCCGTTGCGGTGATAATAGTGTTTAAATATTTACCCGGATCAGTTTTTCCGAGCCCTGAGTTGAGTAGAATAGGGAAAATTGGACCATTGTGATTTTTTGACAAATTTTAATAATTTAGGGAAAATGAATCCGATATCGATCCGGAAAATACCAATTTATAAACTAACATCTGTCCATGCGAATGACAACATTAGGTCAAAATGATATATGGACTAAATATAGTTGAAGGTTAAATATTATCGTTTCTTTGGCCTCGAATTTCCAAATCAATAAGTAAATATAAGTATATATAAATACTTCACACAAAGGTTAGCAATGAACCATTATGTGTAGATATTAAAATCATGAGTTTATGTATCGAAATATTCTAATTAAAGGGTGTGTAGACTCAATATCAGCTTAGTGAAATATTAACCCCTTTTTGGTGTGCAATGAACTTGATTTATTATCCCAGGATCCGGTCTAGCTTATGGATTGCTAGCTGGTTTAGCTCCTATTAATGGCGTGTACCTGGAATTTTGCCAATGTCTTATTTACTCAATATTATCAACTGTACCTCAAAATTCAATGGGAACATTTTCTATTGTTTCTCTAATGGTTGGCACAATTATTGACAAAAATTTCAATATGCTTGAAAGCGCCAACATAACCGATGCAGATTCACTATATATTGAGAAGGTTGACTTAGCGACAGCTATGACGCTTTCAGTAGGAATCTATCATTTATTGTTTGGTAAGTGTTTTTGTATTTATCTTTTCTGGAATAATTCCCCGAAACCAAACGATTTCTCCAAAGTTTTCTACATGATATCCCCTTTGTCTTAAAACTTATATAAGCCACACAAAACATGGAGTACTTTGGAGAATTATACAACATCAAGAGAATTCTAGACAATTCTAGATATCAAGGGTATTCTAAACAATACGATATTTCATATTGATATTCGGGGATTTGATTGGATATTAATGAAACAGAGAAATTCCCTCGCTCATCCTCTGCCACCCTATGGAATATAAAGTGTACGCAATGAGTCATACCCCTTTTTAGGTGTGTAATACACATTTCATACTCAAATTTACTAAATTTCTGAAATTCCCTGTCGTACTCGCCTGTTAAAAAAATTTAAGTATGAAATGGGGTATGACTCAATGCGTACTTCAGTTGGTAAAGTACAAACGTGTAGTCCCACTAAACATTTTAGGCAGGACACACGGTATCGGTAAGGAATTTGGTAGTGACTTTGTACGAACTTGTTGTGCGCCACTGTTTCAGGTCTATATCCGTTTTCAAACCGAGGTGTCCTTGATTGGTGAAGGGAATAATATAGCCGATATATAGCCAATAATTTGATAGAAGAAAGTAAATGTCTGGTGAACACATCTGGTGAACAGCTCGATTTGAAAAGGGATGCACAGCAGTGGGGTAGGATCATTTTTTCGTTCACCTAAAATTCTAATTTTTGTAGCTGATTTTTGAAAGGGAAACATTTTTTAGGTCTCAAATTTAGGCTCTCAAATTCCACCAGATCGAGAAGTTCGCTCACAATTGCGTTGGCGCAATCAGTCCTAAACCATTTAGGTGTCAGAGCTCCATAATTTCAAATCTAGCATAATTTTAAGATTTTAAAAATGAATGCGTTGTTGAGAGGCAAAAGGGTGCCTTCTAAACAACGGCCAGGAAAATAAATGTCAAGAACCGTTGTTTAGAAGCCCTTCCTGTGTCGTATATTCCACGAATTCTGATTTATTTGTTGAATATTTAGGTAAATATTATGTTGTAATTTAAATAATCATAACATGTATAAAAGATGACGAGCACATGAAAATTACGTTAGCCACCTTTCTCGCGCAAAATTAAAATATTTAAGGATGTTTTCAAATTATACTTCAATTGCAATTATAAAACGGGAATCATGCGCCGTTTAATTACGGCGGTCGAGCATTTGAGCGTATTTTCAACTCCAAATTCTAACCGAAAGTATAAAAACCGTCTTTAAATAGTTGAACTTTTGGCGAGAAAGGATGTAACCCAAATTACACAGGAAAATTACACATGCAGATTACGCACGAGGAAATTGGGTTCACCCAATCTCTTTGTTACATAGGCTAAATCCCTCGGAAATCATGTTCGAGATTTAAAATTCGGCACCCATTTTGACCTTCAAGGTCAAGGTCATAAGTAGGACACTAAAATTAGCCTTAGCGTGGTATGGGCGTGTATAGCCACTAGAAAAATATATGATGACCGAATATTTCGCTTTTGACATACACTATTTCTTCGAGTGGCTCTAGTCTCAAGTATATTTATCAAATGTATCAATCGCGCCAACTTTATGAGGGACTAGCTGGATCTCAATAGCCAACCTCGAAAAATTTCAGATCCAAATTCACGATGCTTATTTTTAGCAAATTCTGAGAAATTATCCGATGGTGTCATAATCGCTCGTAAGGGTTTTGGTCTTTTTTGTCATACACGTATATTTCACTGGCTATATTGCAACCAAAACATGCACCAGTCACTATTGGTCACGAATTAGGATAAAAAGACCAAATAATATTTGGGTAGATGGTGTAAAAAGTCCGGAAAACTGATTTTTCGACATTTTTCTGGAAAAACGAGAGTGTTTTGAAAATTTGTCTCTGTCGTGTGGCAGAATAAAAGCGTTATGAGCTCCGCGAATAACCAAATGGCACGTCGTCTAGTGTTTCGAGTTATTTTGTTTGGTTTGGTTAAAAATTGTAATGTTTTAAAAATCTAATTTTACACAAACCCACTTATTTTTGAGGCGTCGCACATGTTCTGTTCGTTATATTCGCGAGTTGCATCGTTCACATATGGAAAGTCCCGGGATACATCTTTTGTGTTTAGATTATCGCGTACTTAAATATAGCGATATATTGAACTTTGTCTCGGAAAATCACCCGTTACTCTTTATGCTACGTAAGTTTATTTTTAAGTGGATAGCAAATTGCGTCAGCGATAAACTCTCCCACGTTCTCAAAATATCTTAACTTCGAAAAAAATTGACGCCTACGGACACAATTGGTTGGAACCATTGGCCTCTGCTGCATCTTTTGAGTATAATGAATCCACCGATATTTACGTGGATCGAAAAAAGACCAAAATCTTTTCGAGCGATGACGACGTCCCAAATATCAGTTTTGACGAATTTCGTAAACCATTTCCTTGACGACACCATCCCCGTTTTAACGTTTAAACTACCCCGTCGGCTAGTCCTCTGCTGGATTTTGTGTCCTAAAATGTGGGGATATCTTGGAATGATTTAAGCGTGGCGATTCATCCTTGTGAAATCGGGAAAACCCTCTTAAACGTAAATTAATTGACGTTGGCGCGCTTGGGTGTTTAGCATCAATCAGTGTATATATATTTTCCCACGTGTAATTTGTTATTTTTGCCTCAAACTTCTAATTTTTTCGTTTGAGGAAAAAATAGCAAATTACTCTTTTTGCCTCAAGTTTGTTCTTGTTGACAAATTTGAGGCAAAATAGCATGCCCTCCAAGATGACAGAGGAAGTTAATATTCTAGCGAAATAAGTTGATTTAAGGATTACTGAATCTTGGTGTATTGGTAATATTGTTGCCAAAACCAGTGGTTGGCGGGTTTACAACTGCTTCTGCTATCATTGTTACACTAGCACAGGCAACTCACTTGTTTGGTTTCCCAGTTAAACGCTATACTGGATTCATTGGACCCATATATACTTTCGTAGATATTGTCAAATCTGCATATGGTGGACTCATAACCTGGTCTTCCGTTACAATTTCCGTTATATCTATTCCTATTCTCTATATCAGTAAATTGATGCAAATTAAGTAAGTCTTATATGATTAAATACATGAATTCAAAACAACTAAATTAGCCCCAGTGGCAATCATTGACCTGTATTCTAGTCGCCGTGAACGTGAAGTATTCGGATTCAGGCTCCACAAATAGTTATTTTTCACTACCCGCTCACTATCACGGAACAACAGCTCCATGGTTGCTACTGGATAACTAAATACCTATTGAGGTTATAGCGTTTATATTCATTTAGATACAAAAAACAATTAAAAGGTTTCCCTATACCAACCGAATTGATTATGGTGATTTTCGCAACCGTCATATGTTACTTTATGCCCGAGTATGACATCAAAGTTGTTGGAGAGGTTCCGGGGGGACTACCTGCACCAAAAGTGCCCAAGTGGTCAAATATGGAAAAAATTGCTACCGAATCGTTTGCCATCGCTGTGGTTGCCTATGCCACAACCCTTTCCCTGGGAAAGATATTTTCCGCAAAAAGAGGATTTACTTTTAGCGCCAATCAGGCATCATTTTTCTCGTGTTTTCCCGGTTCTGCGGCTTTAGCGAGGAGGTTTGTTATAATTAATTAAGGTCAAATTCAAAATAGTTGTATACATTGTTTTAGATAGTTTAGATATTTTTAATAAATACAAATATCGGCATCAAGTTCACTACAAGAATCTGCCGGTGCTAATACCCATTTGGCGTCAATTATTTCGGCTTCTTTCATGCTAGTTGTCATACTCTGGATTGGTCCAATATTTCAAACACTTCCAAGAGCGGTATTAAGTTGCATTGTTATTGTGAATTTGCGGTCATTGTTTCTTCAATTTAAACTTTTACCAGTAAGTTGTTCGTAAGTAAAAACCATAATATTACATGGAAACAATTGTTATATACGTTGGATTGTGTTAAATTCTGCAGGTTTGATATGGCTGTCGGATTAGGTCTTTGTTTCTTCCAGCAACCGGATCGCCATTCTGGTTGCCAACTGTGCGGAATATCTTCCTTGGATGTCTGAGCACCCCAATTGTTTATTTATATGCCTTCTTCGTTAACTTAATGGTTTTTGATTGGTCTTCCATCTTCTAAGCTAGACATGTACCAAGTTTCAAGTTAACAATTCACACAGTTTAGAACAAAATTATAGGAAATATGTTTAGCGCGTTTAGAAAAGCAATATTAAATGTGTTTATAAATTGGTCGCGATGATATAAAATTTTCTTTCCCGTTGAAGACAATTGATTTTAAGCAAATAAATGTCTAATTCAGACCTTATGGCGTCAATCCCGAGGAGATTTTGTAATTTGGTTATCTGCGTTTGTTGGTGTCATGGTTTTTGGCGTCGTCGGTGGTCTAATAATTGGCGTAATGTGCTTAGTGGCAAATCTTATTCGATTAAATATGATGACAAAACTTGTACCAATTCACTCCCACAAAAAAAGGATTAGGGTTTGAACAGTTCGTCAGTATTTTATATATCAATTTATTTTACGAAATATATATTGCACCCTACAGGCCGAAAATCACACAATTATTTTGTGTGCCATAATAGTTTAGTAATTTCGGGGAAGTCCGAAATAGTCTTGCCATTAATTAAATGTTCAA
Source organism: Bathochordaeus stygius (assembly GCA_004367955.1). NCBI lineage: Eukaryota > Metazoa > Chordata > Appendicularia > Copelata > Oikopleuridae > Bathochordaeus > Bathochordaeus stygius. The sequence goes on along the minus strand of SCLE01417517.1, from coordinate 4,045 downwards.
ACTTCATAAGCGAATATTATTATAATACCGGTGATCATGATAATATATACGAATTCCAGGGTCCCTTGAATTTTATCTCTGCTGAAAATATGGTGGTAGATGTAAAAGGTGAACCCCTTCTTAATTCTGTTACCATTATTGACTTGAAGAAAGTGACCTCTATAGATATGGTTGGTGGAAGTGCACTTGTAAAATTGATTAAAGGTACCATTTAACTTTTGTACATTACATTTTTCGCTAAAATATAAATACAAAAACAGGCATTATTTTTCCGGAATTATTATTGGAATGTAAACAACTCGGATGGGGAAAGCGAAAGATAGCAGAATTAGTGCCAGTCGTGACATGAACTGAAGTCTATCCGTCCGCCTGCTTAATTTGTTTCGTGTTCAAATGACTTATACTTCAAGATACTCTTATTGGTTAACGCTCCGGGCTCATACTGCTCTATAGATGTAATAGGTGCGTGCGCATTTGCGCTAAAAATTTTTTGTGAATACAATTTTTCAGTACAACCGTGCAATCGTAAACAAACAAAAATAATATTTGCGTACGTATTATAAATTCGGGTACATATTTTTCGAACAAACGTCCTCTAGACAATATCTTTGTTCCACGGGTTATACAATCATTTTTGATATTTTAGGGTACTAAAAATTGTGTACACCAAAAAATTTTAGTACAAATGAACACGCACTTTATCGGTAATTAAGAAGACTTTCTTTGAATGGTACGGCATACGACCAGATCGGGTGAATTGAGGCCCGTCCAATCATTAAAATATGGAGTTTACGGGGTTTGGTATGGCCCTGTAGAGCAGTCCCCTGTAAAGCCGTGGAATGCTGAAGATCTGGAGAAGAAAATAAGCAGAGAATAAAAAATCGAGAAGATTGGAGAACAAAATAGAAGCCATGATGACGAAAATTGCTTGAAAATTAAAGACGAACATCCGCGAATGTAAATTTATCAGCTAGCTGAATACTTAAAGTTGTCGTACGAAACTTGTAATCGATATGTCAAGGACATTTTAGGATTTCGATGACGGGTCGTAATTCATGGACGCTTGCTAAGTGAAGAAACCAGAACAAGATGGATGCCGAAAAATTCGCCAGAAATCATCAAGTATAATCCTGAACTTCAGTGACGAAAAAAATGTTTGACATTTGCTGTTCACTAAATCCTCGAAATGCAAAATATCTAACGGTGTTTTCTGTGCAAAAACTGTTCCGTAATCATATTTTTAAGGGAGAGAATTATACCTCGTTGATGCATCACCAACTGTCAAACAATTCCTAGATGATTCGAATGTTACAGTTTCACATTTTGCAACCGTAATCGATGCTGTGACCGCTCGCAGCCGGTCAATACCAAATCAAGAACCGATTGGCTTCTCAGAAACGATAGCATAGTATTTTAGGAATTATTCATTTTATTATTTATGTTCAAAATATTCTTCAACATAGTATTTCCTTATATTGAAGTGGTGGTACACGCTTTATTGGTTTGAAAGTCACTGTTTAAAAAATATTTATTATTATAATGGTCATGCTTGGTGTGCCTTTCCTTTGACTGTTATTAAAATTTTCAATTATTAAAATTGTAGAATTCCATATTTCTCTATTTATTCCAAAAATAGATCCCAAAGATGTTTCGATTGGGTTACATGTATGGCGATAATACGAAAAATATAATATTAAGTTTATAGATTTTCTAGAACGTTAGAAGAGATTTATTTTTCTATTTCTATCGTGCATTAATCTTTTTGAACTGCAATAAATAACTTATTCATTACTCGGTATGATTATTTGGCAAACATTTATATATTTTTTTCTCTGTTGTTTGGGCGGTGAACTATAAGAGGTACTACTCTGTTATAGCGGACCTGTGTGTAGGTGACCAAAATAAGTCGTATTTTGCTCCTACAATATCAAACCCGGCCCGATCCTGGTACAAAGTGTACACCTCGAAAATCGCGATATTTCAATCGACAATTTCTCCTCTATATCAACCTCGGCCCCATGTTGGTCCGACATGTACACGCGGTATCTGCTAAAAATGACAATTTTGAAGTTATAGAGCCCGGAGTAGGCTGAATATACGAGAAATTGTCGATTGAAATATCGCGATTTTCGAGGTGTACACTTTGGACCAACATCGGGCCGAGTTTGATATAGATGTAGATTGGTCAGAACGGCCGTCATTGAAATAATTAAATTTAGATGACAATCTGGCAATCCAATTTCCAGATGGCGACCGTGTCTGATCAATGTATACCAATATTATAGAAGAAAATTATGACTTATCTTGTTCACGTATACAGATCCGCTATAACAGACTAGTACCTAATATTGATGTAGATTGGCCATAAAGCCGTCATTGAAATAATTAAATGTAGATGGCAATCTGGTAATCCAAATTCCTTAATGGCGACCGTGTCTGATCAATGTATATCAATATTATAGAAGAAAATTATGACTTACCTTGCGTACGTACACATGGGTCCGCTATAACACTTGTACTAAAATCCCAAAAACCCTACAAATGCATTAAAACAATCTAAAAATACGTTATTTTCATTGTATGTACGTGTGCGGCTTAGTAATTTATGGGTAAGTAAAAATGTGAAAAATATACATTCCATTCAAAAAATGACATGAAAGCATCCCAAATGAGCAAATGCGGCCTTTCGAATATAAATTGCGTCAGTGGGTTACGCATGCTGGTGTTGCGCGGATTCTTATAAGGCGGGGCACAATCTACAATAGGTAACATATGTGCTAAACTTCCCAAACGTGTCGCTACCATTATTATTTTGCAAATCGATCCCTAGTGCAATCAACTTTTGCGTGTGGAAAGGTTGGCTTCATTACTGCATGGAAAGAAAACTGCCATGCAGTAATAAGGCTAACCTGCTTTTCCACATAAAATTGCGGGTGTTCACCCAAAATCTTTCTTGGAATGATAATAACCTTTTTGTAGATGGATCACCCAGTTTAAACATTTATCTGTAAGAGCGAAAATGATGGTAATTCGGTCGGTAGGCACTATAAGCTCATTATTAGGTTTAGGTATAAGTTTATGAAAATATACGAATCGAGCTACCCAACTTGATGAACGAATCGTGGCCATGAAATTGAACGACTAATGATGTAACCATTCCGGTCAAGACTCGCTGGTGCCTAGTCAAATTTCTGCACACATTTACAAAATTGAAATATATTTTTGGACATCTAATGTTTTGCGCTAAACTACTTTTGATAACGTGAACGAAAATTGGTTGAGTAATATATTGGCGTTATATTTCAAGGTAAGATACTATTATTAGTCACGTATGCGATTAACAGTTTCTCACTTATATCTACGCTTTGAATCGACCTTAACATTAATTGTGAGTTGGATGCAGTATTGATTGTTAGATTTAAAGCCATTTAATGCTGTCATAATTAAAAGAGTGAAATCTGCATCTCGCTACTGATAGGTTGAGTATGGAAAAGCTAAAAATGTTTATGATTTTCTTCAAAACAAAAGTATCTTAAGTATCCATACATTTAAGAAATGATGAGCTTTATATTGTATCGTAGAATTGCTGGTGTGCCGAGGCGTGTTTTATCCCTTTCGTCCCAGTTATTCGGTGGTCATGGTACATATCACGAAGGCGATGAATCCGCTCCGAAAGAATTTCTTGAAGCGGCCGCGTTTTTATCTGAAGCACAACGTCCAAGTTCAATACTGGTTATGGAGCAGGTGAATATTTGAAATTAATATAGGGAGGTACTTTTTTGGAATTTATGTCAATTTCTGCCTTACCGGGTTAACTTTTTATTAAACACAAAATGGGTTTTAAAACTGAATTCGAAATTTAGGTCTATCAGCCTGCACAATTTGGTTTCGTTAACCCTGCATTGAGTTATACCGGTGCAAAGTCGCGGGCATTTTCGCCTTCCCCCCCCCCCCCCCCCCCCCCCCCCGACATCCAAATTAAAGAACCAGGGTACCAATCTTCAGGACTTTTGGTGGTCTTTCAGAATATTAGGGACTTTAACCC
>SCLE01417402.1:0-10266 GCA_004367955.1 Bathochordaeus stygius | reverse complement strand
TTTATATACACAAAACATACTCAATACAGACACAAAATACAGACAGAAATACACTTTATAAATGACACAATACACAGCATACAAAACAGTTATATAATATTTACAAAAAAATACGAAAATACTCTTTATACAAAAATTACTTTACCTTACAAAAATAGATTTCATCACTCTTAAGATCCATAAAAACTTAAAAACAAATAAAACCAATCTCGAAATTTTTCACTTTTATGCAGGTTTAAAAAACCCCATTTCATGCTTCCATTGCATTTTTTTAGGCTTTTCTTTTTTTGTCTGTTCAATTACAGCCTCGTCATGCACCAATATAGTCCGACCTTTATTTATTTTTTTTCCACTCTGAGCCACTTTGAGCAGTCTCTTTTTTTCGAGCCTCTCCTTGGCTTCGAATAAGGCTTTTTCGGCTGCCTTTTCTTTACGGTTTTTACCGTCTCTTAGTTGACAGACCAGATCATAATTAATATGTGAAAAATCATCCGGTATTGGTACGGGTATCCATTCTTTACGTGTATTTGATGACCGTAGCCCTGATGTACTTGGGCCGGCAAATACCACGTTGTCAACCCCAATTGCTTCTATAGACACTGGACTTGGAGGTTTCTGCAAACCCTCGTCGATAGTTAATTCCCCCTCAGAACCACTTGATTCTGGAAGGGGGACAAGTACAGTGTCTATTAAAGCAATTGGGGGGATTTCTGAGTCCTCTATCCTTTCTAACGAGGGCAGAGGATCACTTGAAATCCCCTCTCTAACCACTGTCTTTTTCGTTCTTATTCTTTTTCGGGCAGTCGCGACCCCATACCACTCTGTTTGGGTCCGCATCCTTACCGGATAGTGAGCCGAAGAGGATCGAACCTCCGATGCTATTTCCGAACTAAGAAGTTCGGGTGACGGTATATCTGTATTTAAAAATACAGTGGAAGGTACATCTGTATTTAAAAATACAGGAATTGGATTTACCTCATCCTGAGCATCAAATATTGGCGATTCCACTACTGGGGTTACCCCCAGAGTTTCCTGCACCAAATTATCCACTACAGGAGTTGTAACTGGATAGAATTCCAATTCTAATGAGGGCGGTATAATTACCGATTTCCTCATAATGTACTCCTCCTTATTTTTATTTTTCCTTTTTTTTTCCATCACTCTGTGATTGGACCGGAGCTGCCTCGGAAAAGGACCGTACTCTCCGTCCAATTCACCTATTTCAGGGTACGGCGCAAATTTTATTTTTTTATGCGACTTCATTTTTGACGATTTTTTCGTACCCTGTTTTTTATTCGCATCGGAGATTTGACCCCCCCCTTCACCACTGACTGCCCCATCCTGCCCTAGTAACTCCTTCCTCGGCAATTTTAAAATCCCTTTTAACACTTTTTTCGGACTATTTATAGGTGATTTTAAAATAGCCGGAGTTGGAATTATTTCCTCTATCCCCAAAACTTGACCCTCCCCTTGTAAATCTGGTTGTCCTAAATCCTCACCCCCATCCCAAACAAACCTCCTACCTTTAAAAATTAAAAAATTTGGCTCCGAATCTGTAAGTTTTGGGTTTTCTGATATTAAATCAGAAAGCACCAATTCCCCAGATTCGGTTTGTGATGCCGTGGAAATTTTTAGCTGTCTAAAACGCTTCTTGATCGGTAGTCGATCCCGAAACGCTTTAGACAACCGATCTATATTCGGACTTGACGAGACGTAACTTAAACCTGATGAATCTGTAAGAGAAATATTACCTAGTTCTTGCAAGGCATCTACAGATACTAAATTTGCTTCCACTGATTTTCCCGAGGTGTTACTATCTTGTTGACTATTTGGCTCCGGTTGACTATTCGACTCCGATTGACTATTTGGTTCCGGTTGACTATTTGGTTCAAGCTCCGATGTGTCCATTGACTCTATTGTTTCCGGTGATGATTGTTGTGGTGATTGTGGTGTTTGTTGTGGTGAATTTTTTGGTGTTGTTTTTTCTTGAATTTTTTGGATTTTTTGGATTTTTTTCGGTTTTTTTTTCAAAGGGGTTGATGTATGAACCCCCTTTCTTTTTTTCGTAATAGCAGTTGTGGGTGACCCACCACTAGTGGTCTCTTCAGTCACCCACTCTTCTACTGAGACCTGCGCCGGCTCTGTTTCCGCTGGAATGGGAAGGGGACCCTGTTTAGCCCATAAGCCCCCAGCCACGCGTTGTCTCAGTCCCAAGTTCTTCATGGCCATAGCCCGTCGCAGTCGCTTTGACCGAGAATGGTGAGGATTGACCTTACCCGTATTAAGAGAGCGACCTGGGGCTACCAGTCCCCCCGTTAATACAGGCCAATCCTCCACGACCGCCGGTACTAATACAACGGGCCCTTCTACTTCTTCCTCCATGGACTCAATTACAACAGCAGCGTACGATTTTCCAGAACGCGTTGATGACATCCTTAAATCAAATATTTTATTAATTGTGTCTTTCACAATTTTCACCTTTTTTATATCAAAACTTAAACTACCACTTTCGGTGCTCAAACGCTCCGATTCATGTGAAAAATAACCAATCGCTAAAGCCTGCTCTTGATTGGCTATATCAAGTAGCAAGCTATCATTAACCACAGCTGGACTAATTTGGGACGTTATTTTCGTATTTATCGTAATTTCATCAAAAAACTCAAAAAGAGAGTCCCGCTGTGACCTAGAATCCGTTTTTAGGTCATTTTCCAAAATAATCTTGCTTAAGTTTAAAGTTAATTTTTCCGGTATGTGATTTATCTCAATATGACTATTATTTTCACAACTCAAATTTACTGTATTATCAATCGTATTCAAAATACTATTTGAATTCACATTATTGTTCGAAACCTTAATTTTTTGAAAACCCAAAATTAAATTTTCCAATACTGACAACTCACTCATTTTTACATCTGACATATTTAATGTATTATTACTTAAACTTGAAAAAGATTCTTGCAAAATTTGCGACACAGCCCCCGGAGTATATATTTCTATATATTCCTCACTAACTAATATCGTATTCCCTTCTTCACTTAATAATTCTTCAAAATTTATGGGTTCAGAACTCAAATTTTCTTCATGTTCTTGGCTAACAATTTTTTCAATTATCCCTGAGCTGCCAGTCCCCCTCCCCTCAACCGTAATACTTTCATCCTTATTTTTTCTCAAAATATTCCTTGATAAATCTTTTGCCAAATTTTCACTTGTTTGACGGGTTTCTGTACAAATGTGGGTAATATTTTGTTCCTTATTTTCATCCTTAGTCTGTCCATGCATTTTTCCATTTATTTCATCATTTACAAAACCCAAAAATATCCTATCATTTATTTCTGACGAAGTTTGAGAAATCTCCTTGTTTACAAGTCCCCCCCCATTTAAAACAGAATCGCCTATATTTTGATTATTTTTACTCAAATTAATTTCACTCAAATTATTTTTTTCACATATTTTTTCACTCAATAATTTTCGTTCATAATAAGGTTTTAGCATTTCAACCCTTCGTACAAAATCTCTATTCGGATTTGTAGTATCTATTAATCTGTAAGACAGTCCTTTAGCAAAAACCTCTATAATTTTAAATGGGCCGTTATATTTATCTACTTCATTTCTAGATTTTGACAGTACAATATCGCCCACCAAATATGGTACAAAATTTTCATTACTAAAATTTGCGACCCTGCTAATTTTTTCGGCTTGAATTCTCTGTCTACATTTTTCCCTGATCGATATTATATTTGATGGTTCACTCCTATGATATTGAAATGGATTTCGTTGATTATTGCCCTTATGTCCTGATTCTATTTCAAACGGGGAAAACCCCGTAACCACATTCTCCGATTGATTAATGGCCTGCACTACCTCAGGTAATAATATGTCCCAATTTTCACAATTAATTTTAGGCCTTAATTTTGACTTTAGGGTTTGATTAACCCTTTCTATCATACCATTTGTCTGTGGGTGGTATGGAGCACTCCACAAATGTACAATTCCCTTAGCTACTAAATATTCGTCGAACAATCCGTGAAATTCCCCCCCATTATCAGTTAGAACCACCTCTGGAAACTTAGGCATGCTGCATATCATTTCAGCAAGTTTTTGTTGAACTGTTGTTGCTTTTTTATTATTTAGTGGTTTCGCATAAACCCTCTTGCTGAAATGATCCACAGCAGTTATAGCGAAAATATTTTCCCCTGTTGTTCTGGGAAGCGGTCCAATCAAATCTATTCCGATTTTTTGCCATGGTTCCTTAGGTGTGTCAGTTATTGCCATGGGGGGTTTTTTTGGCCGCAAATTCGGTTTCGATTTTTGGCAAAAAACACATGTTTTTATGTAGTCACTTATCTGTTTTTTCATCTCAAACCACATGTACACTTTTGAAATGTTTTTTGTAGTATTTAGTACCCCTGGATGGAAAGATTTTGTATGGTACCCTTCTAAAATTAGAGAAATTTTATCGTCCGGCACAATTATCAACTCCGTCTCATTTTCCGTAACAAAAACCAAAATGTTTTTGCTACTAAATTTCAAATTTTTTCTCTGTTTTTTCCAAAATAATAAAACTTTATTTTTTGGTGAAATTGGCCATCGATCCAAAGTTACGAATTTTCGTACTAATTTCAAATTTTGATCCAATAATTGATCTAAAGAAATCTGGTCCAGGGCAATTTTTATATTACAAATTCCCGCAGGTCTACTTAGACAGTCTGATACTATCATTTCCGCTGAACTTTTTATTTGGATTTCATATTCATATTCAGAAAATATAGCTAAAATTCGCGCTATTTTTTCTTTGGATGACGATAACTTATTTGCATAAAGTAGTCCTTTACTGTCGGTCCACCATACAAATTTTTTCCCCAGTAAATACATTCTCCACTTACTTAATGCATGTTTAAAACTAAGTAGCTCTTTTTCTCTAATGTGTTTTTTTATAATTTCAGGGGGTGTAAACATTTTTGAAAAAAATTCAACCGCACTGAGGCAATCCGGACCGTGTTCGTGATTTTTACTTGCTTTTTTACCTAATTTGCATATATACAAAACTGCAGCCATAGCTCTATCGGACGCATCCGTTTCTACAATAAAAGTATCATTACTGGCATCAGGAATTGCCATATCTAAGGTTTTCTCTGCTAAAACCCTTTTTAATTCTTGAAAAGACACCTCCGCTTCGGATGTCCAAAAAAATTTTCTTTTACTATAGGTTTTTGGGATAGCTTTAGCAATTTCCGCAAAATGCGGTATTGCAGCCCTCAAGTAATTGAATTTCCCGAACACGGCCTGAGCCTCTTTTGTCGTCGTTGGTTGTTTTAGTTCCAAAATTGCCTGTACCTTTTCCGGGCATATTTTTAATTTACCCCCCTCTATTATATGCCCACAAAATTTCGCACGTTTAGTTAATATAACTGTTTTTGACGATTTTATTTGTAACCCGTAACTTGACATTATTTCTAGTGTTAACTCTAATTGCTCTAAATTTCCTTCTACCGTCGTTGCATGGATAAAACAGTCATCCAAATAAATGAGCTGTCTATCTAATGAGATATTTTCAAATGCTATGTCCATGCAACGCTGGAAATGGCCGGGTGCATTTTTTGTGCCCATTGGCATACGATTAAATTCGTATTGCCCGTACTCATTCCCACACGCTAGAATTTTTTTAGACTTTTCTGTTAATCCTATTTGATGGAAACCCGACGCCAAATCCATGGTTGTGAACCACCGACTGTGCTTCAGGTTTACAAGCAAATCTGATATTCGAGGTAGAGGATAACAATCCGAAACTATTACCTCATTAACCCCCCTATAATCAATAACTAACCGCGAGTCACCATTTGGTTTTTTCACTAGCAACATGGGCGAATTCCACGGACTACTCGTCCGATTCATTAGCCCACAATCAATATTTTTATTGATTATTTCCCTCATTTTCGGTCTTTGTGCAAATGGGGTACGGTACACTTGTGACGCCACCGGGCTAACTTTTTCTAAATGTACCTCAAAATCTGGTAAAGTTGATTTTCGGGGCAATTCCCCATTGAGAACAAAAGAACCTTTATATTTAGTTATTAAATTTTTTAATTTCCGCTCCGTATCCCCTTCGACCCCCTCCCCCATTTCTATTTCTTCCCAGATTTTATTTACCCTCTCCGAGCCCTGTAACTGATCATTCACAGGTGTGGTTATAGTCGGTAAAGCTCTACTAGTTTTAACCACATTTATTTCTTTACTAATATTTTCACTGTATAAAGTTATTTTCGATATAACCACATCTGTTTTTATCACCATTTTTGACGATGTTAGGTTCATCATTCTCAACGGAAAACTGCCAAATTGATTTCCCTGATATAATCCTTTCCCAATTACCAAACCCTCTTTTTGCGAAAAAATATTTTCTATTAAAAAGTGACTTGTAGATATTGGATCTTTTATTTTAGCCGGGACTATTACTTCTGATTTAGGCATTAATACCAAATCTGATTCCAAAAATACTTTTTGCCGTGTATCATTTTTATATATTTGTACTTGAAAAATGTCCGTTTTATCTTCGTTATTTATTTCATACAATTCTACTTCAAAACTCCGCAACATAATTTTATTTTTTTCGGTGGATATATTCAATTCTGAATGACTATCCCCAAATAACACGTCAGTACCCAAAATTGGAGTACAGTTTTCGTTTACAATAAATATATTCTGGTTACACAGTTCCCCTCCTTCAAAATATAAATCACAATTTAATTGTCCCAACACGTTAATTTTCTCATTCGTATAAGTATGTAACTTAAACGTAGTGGGCTCAATCCGATTTATTTCATCCGTATTTAATAAATGACTGGGCAAAATAGTGACCTCCGATCCCGAATCCACCAATGCCTTGACCATATTCTGTTTAGATAGTCCTATTTTTATAAAAAATTTCGTCTGTCCAATCACATTAACTTTTTTATTTAAATTTTCATTTACACCGTCCGAAACTTCTAACGAATTACACTTGTCCGGTTTATCATGGTTATTTTTCAATTTAGATTTGCGTAAGAGATTCTTTTTATTTTTTAACAAACTTTTCCGTTTTGACCAACAACATTTTTTAGGGATCGATTTTCGTAGTGGTATATCATCTAAACTAGCAAGTATGGTCGATGTCATTTTTAATTTTATTTTTTCAAAAATTTTTGGCACTCCACTATCGTGTAATTCATTAAAAACTTCAAACCGTGAATATGTATTCAAAATATTACTAATGGGTTGGATATCGCTGTTATTCTCAGTCACAATTGAGCTACCGGATTTTCTAGATGGTACTAATTTATACCCCTCAAACCTCGTCAGAGTGTTATGTTTTACACTATTTTTATTCTCAATTGTTGGTGTGATTGATTCTATTGCAACATGTTCAGAAATATTATCCTGTATTAATTTAGCCGTTAAATCTGTTGTATAAATTTTTTTATTTTGTTCACATTTAACGTCCAAATCATCAGTAACAATAGTACTTTCTGCTGGTAAAACAATAGGACCCGACTCAGATTCTGAATCTGATTCCAACTCCGATTCCAAATCATCACTTTCAGAACCCGAATCAGTATCCCCTGATTCCACCATCCATTTATGTCGACTAAAGAGTGTAGGACACTTATCATGATTATTATTTTCCAAAAGAACTGTTTCTAAATCTATTAATGGAATATATTCCGGGACAATTTTTTGTGTACGAAGAAAATTTATATATATTTTAGGTTCTTGCTTTCTTTTTCTGCAAAATTTTTCAAATGTTTCATCTGGTATAGTTACATTAAACTTGTGTCTCTTTTTTTTTCTTGGTTTTTTTTCAAAAAATTTTTGTACAAAATTTACATGTTTAGCCTGTTCCAAATTGGAATCTCCAGCCTTTAAAATTTTTGATTTATTCGTTTCCGGTATATTGTTTCGTTTTTTATCATGAAATAAATTTTTCATCAAGGCATCCCGGTATGACAAATAACTAAGTCCGGACTCTAATTGGCGCTCATTAGGGTCCCGACTTAGTTTTTTGCCACCGTTGTTGTTTCCGGTGTTCCTTTTTTAAATGGATGAAATTTAGTAGAAAATGCCGTATGGCCCTTTAGGCCACAGGCTTCACATTCTCGTGATGTGCCCCTACACTCTTCTGCAATATGTCCCATAACGCCACAATCCGTGCATCTTATTGGTCGAGAGTAATTTCTTCCATTATTTCGAAAATTATTATTAGGCCATGGCTGATTATAGTTCCACTGTGGCCCTCTTGACTCATTATTTCCCTTTAGGGCGCCCATATCGGTCCTTAATTTACTCAGCTCCGCATTTATGCTAGCAAATTTTTTAGCACTCTCATCCGTATTTGTTTTCGCATAGTCCATAAGCTGTTTATTTTGCTCAAACAACCGATCCATCTGGATCGCGTTTTGTTCAAACATACGATCCATATGGGCCTGCTGTTTGTTTTGAGCAACCGCCAGCATCTCCATCTGCTTATAGAACTCCTGCGGTCCTGCTGAGTTACCCACTTTTCCATCTGAACCGATATGATCGCCCGTGGAAATTTTATTTATAATTTTTCGATCGTTACTATCGTCGAATTTATACAATTTACGAGAGTCCAGCCACTTAGCCTGGTTTTTAATCTCTTCTACATGGCCCATATGGGAAAAACGGTCACCTAGCATCATTAGCTGACTTCGGTCTAATTCATTCAGACTTGCCTCCCAACGGGGTGCTAGCAAAATGAAAGCTTCTTCTTCACTTTTGCACCACCCCATCGCCAGAGCAACGAGGTCAGCTAAATATCTCACAAATTTATCGTCTCGATCTCTTACCGCCTGGGACATAGCACGTTTGACCTCACCCCTGAGCTCACCCAATTGGGTGAGGTCATAAAAATCTAGTATTTCATTATGCATTTCCTGTAAACTATAGTCGGGGTTAAAAAGTCGATCCAGCTTTAACTCAACAAATTCCGGATCAAAATAGCTGCAATATATTTCATATCTTGCTTTAGCTATATGATCCTGAATATGCTTAGTATTGCGTTCCGCTGGAGCAAAAGATGTAGCCACCTCCACAAATTTGTCTGTTTCGGCTTTAGCTTTTATAAGTAATTTGCTGACCCTCATTTTCTGCGACTTCGGTTTTATTGTACCTGGACCCAAATATGCACGTTTCAGCCTCCATATGCGCTCCAAACAACGCACTTCCAATTCGTCATCGTATACTTCCGTTTTAATGGGTGGAGCTTGATCCGACATACTTACCGATTTTCACTTACTAGCACGTATTTGCTTTTAATTTTGATATTTATTACAAAACTGGGTACCTTGTACACTAAAAATAGCTATTCTAACTACTTGATTACAAAAAAATTTTTTGCTTCAAAAAAAAATTTTCAGCAACAAAACAATTTTTTAGCAAAAAAAATTTTCCAGCAACAATAAATTATACAATAAAAACCTGTGTTTTTTCTCGTTTCACAGATATCCTTACTTATTTCTCTTAATTTTTTCTCAAATTATCTCTCCTTTTATCTCTGTAATTTTATAAATGTCAACTGTAGTTTTTTCCGTTCTTGTTGAATGTGCTCAGTTTATTCAGATTTTTATGCAGTTAATTATACTCAGATTTTCTGATATTATGCTATATTTTCACGAATATAACATCAACACTTCATAGTGCCTGTAACTACTGTACTTATTCAAAAATAACTCAACAACTCATAATATCTGTAACTACTGTAATTATTCAAAAATAACAGCAAATAGTGTTTTCCGTGCGTCTTAGGGGGCTTTCTTCCTAAGAATTGATACGCTTTAACTTTATCCTGACCTTTGTAACCTGGGTCTTTCTATCCTGAATTTTTTCTGATGTGCCAAAATATTACCCACAATGCATCTTAGTTATTACAGTACTCCATAACATATTAATTATCAGCCAAGTTTATGCAAATGAAAAAAACTAACTAAAAAATATTTTTTATCTTAGAATATGCTCTATTTTTACTTAATCTTAACTACAATAATTGTTTAATTCAAATAATGTTTTTATTCACGTAAAACTAAATATTACCTTGCTAGTTGACTTTATATAATTTCTCTTATTTTCTCAAAACGTGCACTATTTTATTAATGCAATTTACCAATTGAATTGATATAGCCGTTGCAGTCACCAAATTGTTATGCAGTCGTAACGTATTTTTTGTCTCGAAATAACGCTCAGACAGATACGCACTGTATAACAATTATGTTTAAT
>SCLE01417290.1:0-10275 GCA_004367955.1 Bathochordaeus stygius | reverse complement strand
GACAGAAACGCGGGGAAATTTCGAACCTCTGATTGGTTCGCAGTTTCCCTGCTAATATTAATTTTCCTTTTACCATGAACTTAGAATGAATGTAGAAAAGTCATATACATATTATTAAAACGGGAGAATACATATTATTCTCTCAGGTCTGATTTACGGTGGTCCATGACTTTTTTTAGGATTCAGTAATTTGAGACGGTAGTTAAGACTAGCGAAATTCACGTAAACAAATATTACGTTGCATAAAATTACCTACCTCTGAAAATATGACCTGGTATAGAATTGGGTAGTACAAGTTTTAATAATATGGATGTAATTCGTCGATTAAATTATTTTATTTATCTATAAATGCTGGGCATCCTCGTGTATCTAATCGTCACTAATTGTTACACCATACCTATGCAGCCATGTGGGCGACGTTTGATTAAATCACTTTTCAAACCCTCGCCATAATTCTCTTCAACTTTAATTACTTCTAACGAAGAGTTTAATGCGTCCTCCGATTGCTCCTCTCGGGGAATTTTATTATCTTCCTGTATTTCTTCAGCTAACTCCTTGGTTAATCCTTCTGAACCGAGAAGAATAATTTTAAGATTTTCACCGCCGTTCCAGCTCCACCTAAATTTGAGTTATAAATATGTTCATATGTTTGGTGAGTGGTACTTCGGTCGAACGCTTCGATCGTTAAATAAACAATTTCGCTCACCAAACCGAAATTCCAGCACCCCCATATTTCAGAAACACCCAATATTGCAGCGGTTTTGGGCAAAATATATTTTCAACTTTAAGTTCAATTTTACTATGCAAAATAATGATACTAACCAAATAACGTTTAGGTGGGTCATATATATATTTGCAAACCAGTGCGACAAAGGAAACTGCATGTATTAATATAAATGGGCTACTCACCGCCCACGGTGTGTTTCAATTTTTTCACACTGTAACCGTGCCCTGCTCATTATTGCTGTTGTTGAGCTGGATCGCTGAATTGCGTGTTTTCCAGTTAGAGGAGAGTGTTCAGAATAGTGATCCGATGCCAAATAATCAAATGAATCGTTTAGCGACGTGTCAAGTGAATCACAACCCGTCACAGACCCGTTTGAACCGCCTTTTTATTTTGATAAAAATTTATATTACGCTTCAGACTTTGCGCCACCATAAATATCGTGTCCTACTTCTTGGTCTGATACCTAAATTATTTCCATTTTAAGACAGCCTATCACGTGCCGCTATATTTTAGGTATTAAAGTATCATATTAATTACACTTCATACCAAAATTCTAGAGGTAATTGGCATTATAATATATTTATTGCACCATGGTCAAATACGTAATACAGCACTATCTTGCGTGCTTAAATGGTGAATGCCTTTTACAGACATACAAATGTTACTAAATTAATCGCATGTCATGGGGAAAAAAAGTACAAACACGAAAAAATGAAGTCAAGAGGGTATTTTTTTTCAACATTAAATATATGGTTTATGGGTATTTGTAGGGGTTACAAATTATAATTTTGTATGGGTCACTATATAGTTTACGCCGGTATCTAACCCCACAAAAAATTTGACCGGTTGAGCAAATTTTTTCCGGATATATTTTTTACTTTCAATTTTAAACTTTTCACCATTTAAGCACGCATTGTTTTTTGGGATATAAAACCAGTCGGTCAGTAATTCCGGCTTCCGCAATTTCCTTCTAAAACGTCAAAATTTTTTGATGTGCAAATTGTGTTTATGATTGTATTTTATTTACCATAGCAACTCCTATAATTAAAAAGCATAAATACAATCTAGAGATGTTTAGTCAAAAGAGAAAAGTAGTCACAAGCAACACCGGTCTATCTAGTATTTTATCAATATTCTCATCATTCCCTTCTAGAAACTTGCGTGTTAATTTTTTTAACAAATCGTTTCTAAAGTTATGTCCAGCTGTGTCGTTATCAGGTAACTTCATTTTCAGCAAATGAAACGGAATTCTTTTGTCCGTTAGACTACAAACATGATCATCTTCAAACCAAAACTGTTTTTTCTCGTAGTTATAACCTTAAACAGTGTTTTCCAGTGTCTACAGAAAATTAGGCTTACCTGAAGAGTCGTAATCTTTTAGAATAATGAACCAATCCGAAAAGTTATTCGCCTTTACCACTTGTTCCATGAGTTCGTCCCAGTCTTGTTTTAGCTGAGCAATGTCCGTGATAATCGAATTCAAAGCGAGTTCAATATATATTTTGTATCCTTAATACAAATTGAAATCAAAATACTAACAACAATCATTTCGATTATATCGGATTCTCCGAGTTAAATATTTGGTATTTGTTATTTCGTCGTAACTCTAGATACCAATATAGAAAAATAGAAAAAAATTTGCGAATAGGATTTTTCAGCGTATTTAGATACAGGTGGCAAATTTATTTTTGACTTAAATTCATTTATGACTAAAAAGGTTTTACGATTCCAATGATAGCAATCCAATTCACTTCCAGCATTTAATTCTCCTACCTTGTATAATCGTTCCTTTATAGAGATTCTTCAAGTTTTTTATTCTTTCCTTGAAAGCTTTGTACGCTAGATCCGAACCAAATATTTGTAGGAAGTTCTTGAACGGTTCATTTTCAGTCGTGGTTAACTTTTCCCGTTTGCTCTTCCACTCAACATCATAACGAATTACCTCTTCTTTCAACATTTTGTTGTAACTGAAGGTATAGATAATTTCTGAATAGCATCAGCAATAATTAGGCTTCAATTTCGTGAAAATCGGCAAACACATAAATAATAAAATAATAACGTGTTTTGGAATTCACAAAAATGGAACAACTATATCATGCTTTCTGTAAACGTAATGCTACCTGTCAAATGCTTCACACTCTTTTTTTTCCAAAATTTTAACTTGATCCTTGTATGATCGTATTTCTGGAATTTTCGGGTAGTTTTTATTTTTTGTTTTATCGATAAGATGCGCTAAAAGTTTAAAGGTCTCGGATATATTTATGTTACGTTCAGCACTGTATTCGCAGATAAATATTTTCCTTCATACTATTATACACCGGGGAGGAACCATAGGGACAGAGAAAAAACTTTTTTAAAACTGCACCGTATTCGGTACAGTATTTGCAATTACAGATGGATGATATTTTTGCCGCTCTTTGGCGCTGGTAAGTTGACCTACCCTCCACTCGCAATCAGGAGAAAACCAGCTACACGTAGTGTGAATGAACAGTAGCGTAACTCACTCATTACCGCTACAGAGCCGGGAAAAAGCTCACCCGTATGTAATGACGCATTTGTATGTTACCTATTATATCCTCTATAAATAATATAATATCACAAATATTTTCGTCTTTTTAACATATTATGTTATAAAAGGTAATACAAATAAATAATATAGAGGAGTTCAAATTGGTTGCAACGCAGACACTTGCAGTAAATTTGACAAAAACTGTTTAATTTTCATCCAAAAACCGTAAATGTCGCTAGAACCATAATTTCAATATATCACGAGTATGTAATACTATATATATATCTGCTATCCTTGTTTCCACAATGGGGAGATCATGTTTCATGCGCAACTTTTTCACAATTTCAGGTCTTTTAAAAAATATTCGTATATACTTATATTTGATATAAATTAGTAGGAAATTATTTTTACTGTTGTCAAATATCTAAAAGTGAATAATGTCAATAAGTATCATATATCATTGCCTTAACAGCCTCATCTTCAATATCAGAACTTGGAGTGTTAAATTCAGAGGCAGCGTTGATATCGGCAGTTGATGAACTCATTGAAATGTCGTGAGAGAATTGACCTAATCGGTCGAACTTGGTTAATCCTTCAAAGTGGATTCATAAAATTATATAATTTATATTTATAAAATAATATGGGAAAACCTTTCAAACGATTTTAAAATGACGGTTTATAATCGTCATAAGGAAGCGTCATTTTCCCCTGAGAAAATAGTTGTTGACCTTGTAAAATTATTTTCCTACCCCAGTACATTTTGTAGGCTCTGGTGGAGGAGGGGAATATAAGTCAAACAGCGAAATAGGCGATTTCCGGACAAAATGATACATATGATAAATTCGAACTTTTTTTTGACGTCCGACAATTTGAACACATCAATTTTCGCCGTGCGGAACCGGACATGGCTGTTTTCAGCACCTACTGATTCTTGTGACGTCACACGCAACACTACTATAATCCGAACAAGACATCTTCCCGGGGTGAAACTTAAGAAATATATAGTTTCCAACATGTGAAATTCAACTAGATCATTTATAGATCTTCAAGGTCACTATAAGATACCCCTAGCACTTTTTTGATTTTGATGTCGTAGCAAAATTACCATTGGGGCATCCACGGAGGAGTATATAATTACTTTGAAGAATCGTGAATGGACTGGTTGGATTCTACAGGCTCAATGCCATAACTGTATCAAGTTCCAGTACTTTAGGTCGTCAGCGTTGGTGTAGAGAACCAAATCACCCAACTTCATGATTTGGTTGCGTTGCGTGCTGCCATGCGGACCCATATTTTCTACCAAAATATATTAAACCTGAAGGATCATTTTAAGACGCGAGTTCATGGTCGCAACTTCTTGTAGGCTAAAATAAGCCGTAGTATCGTTTTGTGCAGGCCTGGCGTGTACTTTACCTAATACTTATAACGAAAATGTTCATAATATAACAGTATATTTATGCGTATTAAAATTCACGCTGCTCTAAATTTACCCTCAGTGGTTAAACGGTTTGGCAAAAAACATGGGTCCACATTAACACTCCCCAACTTTCCGTTAATAGGCCCTGATAATTGTACGGTTCGTTCTTAAACCCCTCTTTTTCACATCCAGCAGAAATCAAAATTACTCAAAATGTAATGTTTTTCCGCGATTTTTTAATGCCACCCTAATACAACTGGATGCGTTTTGAGTTTTATATTCTTCAAGATCCGTCTGACAAATTCCAATTGCTTTTGTTTGATTTAATTAATTACCCAAGTTTCATTTTCCTGAATGTTTTTTATTGCAGTTCAATTTAAAAAAGACCCCAATATCGCGGACGGTTTTTCCATAAGGAACCAATTTGTGTGGTAAGTTTCAGTTAGTGTTTGTTCGTCGAATAGCGTTTTAAAAGTTGGCAGTGGAAAGCAGTTTTTTCAAATCGTATAGACATAACTTATACTACCCTTATTTTTACCTTCCAATTATTACCCTCGAGGGTTATTTTAAATACAAAGTAAACCATATACTTTCCCAAATTATTAACATCAAAAATAAGTCATTTTATATTAATGGAACTTTATCCATACAAAAATAGATTCTAGTGTGAAAATACAAAAATTGTTAAATAATATATATCCATATGTACATACGCCACGTACGTGACCGAATGTAGACATATTTTTGTCATAAATAACGTCTGGAAATTTTTAATTACCTTGGTAAAAATATATATACACGGTTATTATTGGTCTGTAATATTTAATTTGGAAATGGGTATATTAGTTGTTGCTTGAAATGAGTACCTATAAAGTTAGTAGAATTTTCCAACCTGTTCTATAAATCTAGACTGGTAATGCGATCTACTCAGTTCACGCACAGGGTGTATTCCTTTACTGTACTGTGTTTAAAATTCTGCCACTCCGCGCACAAAGAAAAATATATTCTCTCTGTATAACTTTTAGAAAGAATTATATTATGATGTCTTTAATATAGCCTAACCCTAGACGGTTATGCTCTGCAGGTTCAGAGCATGGTCCTGACGCAAATGATCCTGGTGAAAATTATCCGGACGAAAAACGTATACAATATATTTGTATAGTAAAACCCTTAAACATGTATTATTATTGGAAAAATAGGTACGAATGGAAGCATTCAGGGACCCAATTGATAAATATAATGAATCAATAAATTTGGAAAAAACCTTTGGGGGTTAAACTTAGCCCAGCTGTACTATTAATGTCGTTTTTAAATACGGAAAGCATTGTTTTAATATCACACAAAAATGCAAACCAGGTGTAATTATTAATCAATTCCTGAGTTAACGTCTGCTTTTCAAGTCTGTCCTTAGAAACATCTATAAGAATAAGAAATGCGTCAATTTTGAACTTGTCGGGTATCATGGGCGTTGACTCATTATCTTGCTGGTTGGAGAACCCAAGAAACTGTTTTTGGGTCCAATTTTTAAATATAGATTCCGCACAACGATTTTCATATTTGTCGGCTTTAGAGTTTCGACTTTCAAATGCTAAAATATACTTATTAAATCTGCAATCTTCGCCGTTTCCGCCTGAATTATATGCGTTTTTGGGCCCAGTGGTTACTTAATTTAGAAAATGTTGGCACCTAACACATGGTTGCATCCTTTCTCGCACACAATTGAAATATTTAAGGCAGGTTTTCTTATACTTCTAGTTATAATTGGGAATTGAAAATACGCGCAAACGCTTGGAAATATCATTTATAGGGTATACGGATTCCCGTTTTAAAACTGGGGTTGAAGTATGAGTCCTTAAATATTTCGATTTTGCGCGAGAAAGGTGGCTACCGTCTCACAGTTTATATTATACTTTAGCCAATAGTCGTAGTAGGAAGACACATGTTACACTGTTGACAATACACTAACAAGGAAATACAAATAGTGTGGACGAAATTGATGTACGAGGAGAATCCCCGACTCTGAAGTATCTAATATCTAGGAAGGTGTTTTTGATAACTCACGTTCTAGCCTTGAATCATCAAGGAATACAGTATGTTCGAGTATCGAATAAGTCAAACCGTCTTCTCTTTTATTGCCCCACCAAAGAGTATTATGATTATTTATAAGTTTTGAACCAAAGTCGATTGGCGATATGATTGATCTCTTGTCAATTGCGTTGTAGTCATCCTGAATAAATTATGAAAACTTCATTTTCAGTTGTGGGTCCTTCAAGGGTTAAAATGCGTATTCACAGAACCAAGAGTCTACGATAATCTACATATCCAGGCTTAAAAACGAATTATCGTGAGCTTGTCAGTAATAAATAGAATGCCCTTAAGAAATACTACAATTATACTGCAGTAACTTTCGCGGAATATTGCCGGACTATTTGCTAAACTTGGCGCCCAAACTCTGATGAATAATTTAGCATGAGAGCTCCTCGCATCAACAAGTGAAACTATTACTCATTTTCTTGAAACTATTTTAACTGGTTAACATTTTTTGACATCAAATATAATTATGGAAAGTTTTCGAAAAAAGCACAATTATTGGACTTTTCTGGTATCAAAATGATACCAGAATGGTGGAATGAAATAGTTTTCTAAATTATGGTATCCGATAATTGAAACATCGCGTAATTGAAAAGTCTAAAATTGTCATAAGCAAGCACAAGGTAATAACGACGATAAATTTAACTAGAAACCATTATTATTTATATTTATAATCATTATGTGGGTTATTATTTTGAACTATTCCTGCCGTATATTAGTAATAAAATATAGGGTGGTAAAATCTCTAAAAAAATGAAAGGAAAATGGTTTTCTGAAAAATCTGGGAAGCTTGTTGATAAAATAAAAATGGCAGGGTTTCATATTTATGTGGCATAAATTGTATTCGATGTCCTTCCTTGATACAAAATGACGTCTGAGCACACTAGTCATCAAAAGGCAGCTCAGTGCCACTTTTCCGAAAAATATGTATGGAAAACGTGTAGTTAAACTTATTTTAATTGCAGAACCTGAGTTCCCAAAAAAGAAAGCAACTTTCCGCAGATTATGTAACTGAAAAAATAATTTCGCCAATTGACCTATTAATTTATATTGCGATATTTGAGGAAAAATGTGATTAAAATTTAAGTATATTTGCCGGTGCTTACCTGGTGAGGATACATAAACCTGGCACAGAATGAACTTTTACCGATTCCATCGATAATAGAGTCTGTTGCGTCTTTTCTCTTTTCTTCTAGTTCAACAGGACCAGAGAAGCCAATAACACTAATATTATAACTTTCGTCGATTATTTCATATCGGCCCATGTTTTTAATCGTATTTTTCGGCCATTTGGTCCCGCTTCTCCTCAGGCAAAGTGAACAACGCAGTCATAAATTAGGCTACTCATTATATTGCCTCAATATGGCTCATTTATTGCTTCGGGGCACAAGCGTCTAATACTCTGGGGATGAGTCTGGCTTTGATTAAGTTACCCTCGCAGTCACAGCAGGGGTTAAATAAAACACGTGACACTAAACTTGATTTCTTGACACGATCAAATCGGCCTTTTTTTAAATGGAGAACTGGCCTGAATATTATTTTAACTACGGTTGCAGACAATTGGCATTGTATATACTGCATAGGTACGAAACTATTGTTGAGTATTATTTAACCCTGAAGACAGACCTGTATAACTTTCCTCTGGGCTAAAATTTGTAGAAAAACTTCCGAACTAACACGAGTTGTGTTGGCGAGATCGCCTTATACTCATATTACAAGGTTAAACTTCACTCGGTAGGGGCGCTGGACGGACATTTAACTTGAATTGATTTTGCGTTTGTACAAATAAACAACTTTAATACTCTTTGTATCCTAATAAGCTGCAATTACGGTAAAACATGGTAGTAATTAAATCGTCTAAGTGTAGAGGAAATTTTATAACTTAAATTTTTGAGCATTTAATGTTATGGGCTCAGCTATGATTTTTGTTATTCTCATTTCAGGGAACCGTAAAAAGTATTGATACAAAATGCAATGAGTTCTTTAAGATGAACCAAAAATGAATAAAACTTGCTAACATTCAAAGTTTTCACTTTTCGCACAAAGATTTGATTGGTAGTTAAGGATAAATATAGAATTTATCAATATTAAGACCACGCAACGACCAATATGAATGGACGCATACTCTAAAAGAACATGGTTTTCATTGAAGATTAACCGGTAGCTACAAAATGAATAATTTACTATACCAAAAAAATACATCTATAACCCTGGTTAAAATGGTGACCAAATATTTGGTTCTCCGTATAAATATAATTCAGCCACATAACTAATAACGCCACAAACGAGTGTAGTCCTTTGCATCCCACTAAATAGTGGGGTGTGTCAACGAGAAGCCCATTTAATTGACCATTAAAAAAATGATAAAATCAGATTCCCATTGCGGCATGCCGCCAGGCCCGTAACCAAGCTGAGGGACCGAAAACGTCAAAATCGATTTTCGTTGCTAAGAGGCCCCCCTGTATGTGAGATACAGCATGTTAATAATAGGTAAATTTTAATATTGACTACATATCTCTGTAGGATATGCGCTGACAACTATTGTATTCGGCGCACATCCATACATTAAAGCGTGGGCTTTTTGGCATATAACGAAGACGTGAATGGATATGTGCCGAATACAATAGTTGTCAGCGCATACTGTTAAGAGATATACTTCGCTATTAGCAATATAATAATTGCATTATTTTTAAGAAATCGAAAAGTATGAGTTTAATATATTTTTAGCAATTCGTAAAAAGTCTGGTTTCCCCCCAAAAATTTTTTTTCCCGGCCCACCCCAAAATAGTCGAATTCTATTAGCCCTCATTGATAAAAAAAACTGATAAACACGGGTTCCCGTTGCAGGATTCTGCAATGGGAACCCTCATTTATAAAAAATGATAGAAATACCGTAAATTGATACTTATAAAATATTTAAAAATATCTAGGATGAAAAAGTGATCTAAACATAAATAATTGCATTTTGTAATTTAATGCAGACATTGATAAAGTCATAAGAGTGTGGTCAAATAGGTTGCAGGAAATAGGGTGCAGTTTTTATAACTGCACCTCAATTGTAATATATCCTATTTGTAGTCAAATAGGGTGTAGTTTGTTTAACTCACACACGTATAATTTGTATACCGGAATTTTGCTTGAATTTAATTTACCGGTTTTATTTGATGCACATTATTTAATGCTTGCTTAGTAGCAAGTTACACTCTTATTATTTCAGTGTCTGCATTAAATCACATAAAATGAAATTGTTGATGGTTACATCAAATTTTGTGATAGTCATATGTGACAATTCATTTATGATAATCTTTATTCTTTCTTTATTTTTTATTTGAAACAAATACAAAAAGTAATTTTGGTACTTTTAAATTTATGTAGGCTATAGTCATGGGAATCATACCAAGTATTAACATGAGACTTTGTAGACTTATCTCTATATATATAAAATTCAGTATGTCAGTACAAATCTTGTCCGGCGTACGGTGTACACTGTACGGTGTACGGTGTACGGTGTACGGTGTACGGTGTACGGTG
>SCLE01417177.1:0-10296 GCA_004367955.1 Bathochordaeus stygius | reverse complement strand
TTACAACCCCTTAATTCTAGAAACATTTTGAACCTTTGTACAACTCCTTAATTCTAGAACTTATTTTGAACCTTTAAAAAATCATAAATTAATCTTGAAAGCTATATAAATAAAATATATTTAATATATTTGTTGTATATTGCAACAATTGTACCCTTCACGTCGTAGTACAGAAAGTTTTCCCGAGAAATTTTCTTTTAAAATTTTCATACTTAATAGTAAATTTGTAGCATCTTTGCCTTCTAATTATTAGATAATCAGATAAGATATATTTTAGGTGACATCCTCAGGTCAGAGTTCATCATAAAAGGCACGTTATCGGAAGACGATCTTAAATCAACAGTTGGAATTGAAGTGTCGTGGGATGATGTATTGGAGTCAGGAAAGCTTTTTACATTATTTGAACGTTTCTATTGCGGAAGATAGTTATTTAACCCTGGTACTACGGTGGGCAGTTTTAGAACACTGAAGAGCGTGGTTCTTCGGTAATGGAGTCAAATCGATTAATCCTCCTTGAGAAAAACCACTACAACAAGTCCTAATCCATTACACATTGAGCTCTATGTTGCATATTAGTTGGGATTAAATATTTTCCCGAACGCCAGTACAGATTTTCCGCCCAAGTACTCAGCATGCTCTTTTCACGATAATTTAGACCAAAGTTTAAACGTATTGATCTAGTACAAGATAATTTATAGGGTGGTTAAGTAGCGGTCCTTTGCGAAATGAAATTTTACTATTTTAATATTGTAGCCTACGCGTATTGCAAAGCAATCAGCGTCTCGGTTGACGGGCATGTATATTTTGATGAGTATAGATTGCTCAAATTTCCTAGTTAGTGGTTTAACTTACTTCGGAGAGTTGTATCAATATTTACTACTTTGGCAAAATATATCTCTTTATGCCACTCTCTCACTTTGCTGGGTAAATTGATACGCGAGAGCCTAGTGGCCTTATCTATTATTATTAATCAAAACAGTTCGATCACATTCAGAAACAAAACCGTTTTGTTACTCAAGGCGCACAAACCAATCAGATCGAACTATTTTGATTAAATATGACCTTCGCCATTAGACTCTCGTGCACCAATTTAGCCGGCAAAGTGAGGGAGTGGAATAAATAGATATCATATTTATAGAAATTGATGATATTTCAAAGTATGGCTTCATCGATTGTCCCTTTTAAAAGCAGAAAAATGACAATTGCTAAATTTTCCAGGTGAAGGCATCTGACAGGCTTGGTGGTCTAGACTCCGATCGAACCCGGATGGCGACCGGGTTCTATTTACGTGAAATAGTTATAAATAAAACAATTTAACTTAGTTTATTCACCGTATAATCAGTTTTTGACAACGTCAGATGTGGATTAGTTTTTCTTATGCATATAAAGCTCAACAAAGAATCCATTTTAGTAGCAGACCTGGTGTCGATTTAAGGATTCTGAAATTTAGTGTGGCCGGCAGCTGAATATATGTTCAATGCGCTACTCTAACCAAACTATGAATACATTGGATCTGAAAGATAACAACAAACCTTTCAATACTTTATGTATTACCAAATAAATGACTTATTGGGTAACCTAATATTATTACATACTTCCAGGCGTGGCCGAGTAAATCCAAAGTCACTAACAGATGCCCCCTGGAGCGTGAGACGGGAAACCACATTAGGAAAATAGTCAGAAATAAAAAAGGTAAAAGTCACCAAATTTGGACTCGTTACATCTTGCCGATCTTGAAATATAGAACATCAACTATATGATTTTTTACGCCCGGGGCATCTGCACCTGACTTTCAACAATTTCAGCATCACGGCGGAAATCTACAGGTACGACTCTATACACGTACTGAGTTTCATATACTTGTGTTAAAAAAAACTTTTACGCTCCAGGGGGCATCTGGTAGTGATATTGGAACATTTTTATCAACATGGCTGAATTCAGCATGTTCGATTCTGTAGGTCTAGCAATTTTTACAAAAACAAGAAGAGCTTGAAGAAATAGCCCTCTCGAAATTAAATTATGACGTTTTGTGTCCTTTTCAAGTGTGTCTTTTTCAGGTAGGGGGGTGTATATAGATACTACATTTAGAAAACGATAAAATAGAGAAAATGTAAAATCCTAGGACTTTCTAATCATTGGATATCTACCATTTTTTCCTGTTTATCTCTAATTTACTTTCTTTGTGCATTATGAGTCGCTTATGTTTTAAGAGAGGAATTTCTTTTCTTATTGGCCAGTTTCATCCCGCTAAATCCTTTAACCCTCCTAATAGTGTTGGATTTGTGATTGAGAGTCGAGTGGCCATACTTTCTCTCTTTAAACAAAACTTGTTCATTCTGATTTTATCTCTAAACATGTAGTAACCAATCAGATCGAGTCGTTTTGTTTCAAAGAGGGAAACCCCGGCCACCGAGCTCACGCCCACCAATCTGATACTAATATGAGAGTGACCTTACGAGATACAATGTAATATGCACATAGATGTTTTATCATTGTGCAAACACTAATCGTGGTCGAAATTTCTCAATCAGAGAAGGCGCCACTCTCTTAAAATCTATCAAACATATAATGTACAAATTAAGTAAATTAGTGACATCATAAGATATGTTTGCCTTTCGTTTATCTTAGCATTTTTTTGTGGAAATATACGATTATTAATGACCACATAATTGGGAAATGTTTTGCCATTATTGATCAATTAAAATTAGTTTTAAAATATAACTTTTCGAAGATATGACATAATATTTTGTGTATACAATTTAAAAGAACGACTCCATGAAATTTGTGGTATAATAGCCGCAGATGACGAAGAAACTCAGTACCAGTTTACGTCTGTTCTCTCGTATAACTCACCTCTGAAATGAAAGGAGAATGATTCTCCGAAATAGTCATCGCACTCTAAATGTTTCTAGAAGAGTAAAAAACTACCACCTAACTTTAAAATGTGACACTATTATTCTCCTTGACATTTTACTGGAAAACCCTAATCTTCTCTTACTTACAGACTCACATGCAGATATTTGTACAGTGCTTAGGACGTATCTTTATTATTTCCTCTCTGATTATTTTGACCATTATACGGAATTGAGCTCGTGCGAATTTTTTAACAAATATATAGCCATAGTGCGCGCAGGATTAAATAACGCGGTTTACACATTTCAATATTGCCTAAGCAACAGTAGAATACAGGACAGTATAGAATTTCGCACGAGCAACTTTACGTTCAGTGGCAAAAGTTTTGTTCAACTCAAGGCACAACCGCAAAGCACATTTACACTACTAGAATACTAGAATACTAACGCATTTAAACGTTTATATGTCTGCGAACAAGTTTGTTCGAAACTTGTAACTTCGAACGATGACTGTTTTGGAGAATCATTCTCCTTTCATTTCAGAGGTGAGTTATACAGGAGAAGAGAGGGAGAAGCTCTATTGCGCTAGCCATTATCGTTTATGGCTTCGCAATGCTTCGCTCTCATATTACGTTACGCAGAAATAAATTTGATACTAAAATGTCCATACTATATTTATATATATTTAACTGTTTATAATGTGGAAGTCATTACTTAAACATTGTTATATAAATTGGTAATATTTTATCACTTGTTTGTAGACAAACTTTTCTTGAACGTGTTGAAAATTCCTCTGCTTAATATAATCCCAACTTACTTTTTTTTTATTCTGATCGATATCTCTTATGAGCATAGGCTCGATCCAGCGTTTAGGCTGTGTAGTGTCAGTGCAGTGTTAGTGCAGTGTTATAAGAAAATTAGGTAAGCATCATTAGCCTAGTACTTGTGCACTAATGCCATTATGCCTATTATACTACACAAACGCGGCCTACAGCACTAGCTCTCTCAACGCTGGAACGAGCGTATGCTCATAAGAGATATTTAACCAGTCCCGGCGTCATTGTGCGGACAGATCTATATTTATTATTTTTAAGTTACGTACAAATTATGAGTTACTGGGTGTTTTTCGAATTTTAATTTAACAAATTGTTGCGTATTCCACTCCTCAATCATGTCCCGCCATGTCGTAGCACGAATCAATGGGTGCTCATCCCATTAAAATCGATAATCCTGAAACCCCACATAAAACCACCAAAACTGCATTATACACAATTAAAATTTTGTCGCACCAAATAAATATTTTTTATTATTTTCGCGCTTATTTATTTATTACAAATTTGTTGTCAGAAGTGGGATTCGAACCCACGCCTCCAATTATCTCAATAATCATTAGAACTCCAAAATTTGTTTCTAGTCACCGAAAATATATCAACTCGTGCAAACTTAAAGAGAAATTTGTTGCAAAATATACAAAGGACACGAAAGATACTAACATGAGGGAATGGAAAAGCATAGTAACTAAGTCCGACGTAAACTATAGAACTAAACGTTCCATTGCGACGATAATTCTAGGTGGTCTAAGCTTAGTTTTGGGGGTTTACTCTTATATTAAGTACACTGGGGTGCCCTTATTGCAACGCTTGGTCATGAAAAGAGAGTATCCGCGGTTCACCTTTGCAATATATTCAAAGGTATCGCTGGTGGTGTTGAATTCGGGCATGTCGGCTAGTGCTCGGTGAATATCATTATTCCGCAGCGTTTTTATAGTGTACTCACTAGAAGGGGATGAACCACTCTGCTGCTGCTGATTCTTTTCCTCGCGTTTTTTAACAATCAGTGCTGTCACTTCGTTAAATTCAGTCTCTTTTGAATCATCAACATGATATTTCACGTATATTTGCTCTAGAGTCGAAATGCTGAGTGTCATGGCTACAATGAACAAGCACCAAATTTAATAAAAAATAGAAAAAATGTACACGTATTATTGTAAACGACAGTTATGTACACAATATTTATTGCGTTTTGCTAAAAAATAACGAAATACAAATTTCCGTGGGCGTGTTATTATTTTGATCACTGTGCGTGGGCGTCAAAAATGCACAGATTTCCGTTGAGTTGGCGACCAGATAATTAGGCTTCAATAATATCCAGTGGTACCAAATGCACAAGTACCGAATAAATAGATTTTCAGAATTAATGCGAGCAAATAATTGTCCAGATAAAAAGCACCAAAATTTATCAGATTGTACCGGCTGTACCGAAAATTTTACCAGAATATCAATTGTTGACAATTATTGCGTAGGTTGACACGTGATATTTGGATACTTTTAATAATGCACCGCCAACAAAGTTTTATATGTAATCGTGGCGCCTTTATAGGCCCAGCCCGGGACACTGCGTGGGGGCCGATAATGAAAAGAGAAGATATTTTTATAATAATATTTATTATTCTGGGGGCAGGTAAATACACAACTCGTTCGCTGGTCAAATCCTTGACCAGCGCGGGTTCACGTGTTCACGTGAGCCGGCGGTCAATCCGTGGCAAGTATTCAGTGAAATTGAATACTTTATATTTTTTAACTCTTAGGAGTTTACAGTAGGATGTCGACGACACGTGGTATAATGAAGTTTTAAGTATCTAGTTAACCCTCGGCGATATTCGTCTTCAGGGCTTCAATTCGTGCTTCAGTATACTTTGAGCCACAGGGGTCTCATTTAGTAACCTTGGAGCATTATAAATATCCTGGTTGGATTATACAGGTTTGAACCAACCATTTACGTTCTATTTTCCCTCAAATTTTAATACCTGACAAATTAAATACAAATTCAACTATATATTTGGGGGGGGGGAATTATTATTTAGTAGATCCTATCGAATGTTACATAAAATTTGATCTCACCATCCTTTAGCGTTCACTACAACCTACTTTTTACTATTTAAAATGTCTCATATATGTAATATGGTGCAGTAATTTGTGACAACATTCAAAACATGAAATACTTTGCAGAACTTGGACTTATTATTTAGAACGTACCTACAAATAATATAAAACTAAATTTATTTCAGACGTTATTTTTTTACATTTTGAAAACAAATTATATATTTTCTATTATTAGATGAATAACTCATTCAGGTCAAATTATTCAATAGAATCAATTTTCAAAAACCTGATTTTTAATTCTAAACCGTCTAAAAAAATACTATGTTTCTTAAGAAGTAGTGCATTTTTTCGAAAAAGTAACAATTTGCATGGATATTTCCGGGTGCAATTGGAACTGGAACTTGTTTTTTAACGCACATTGTTTGTATTTATTTAGATTGAGCAGGAAAATACGAGTTCTCCGTCAGGCAAACATTTTGTAAATAGCGATTGACAAAGACGTTTACAAGTACTGGAAAATCTGGTTTCGGAGGCGCGGGGACATCAAGTGGAGCCAAATTTGGTCCCGGAAAATTACTTTTTGATACGGGTTATTTTTGAATACCACTAATCCACATAGATGGTGGATATCTAATCAGATATTATGCACAACGCAGAGTCATAATTGGAAGTTATGATGTACCGATTATATAATATCTATTTTCTTCGAAGAATATGTTTTTGGTTATATTCCCCCAGGTTAAGCCATTTTTCAATTAGCCTAACATTTTTTCTTGAAATTATATTGCACCAGATGTAGCAGTACGGTAATGTGTACTGTTCTTTATGCATGTCATACATGTGTCATATAAATGAGACATTACATGTTTTAAAAAAGAGACATTATACGCGTACATGTTTACCCTTTTTATATGACTTCAGACCCGGAAAGAAAATAAAAAAAAGGTACACGATATTATGATTTCTTGATAGTATAGATAGAGCTATTGGGTGATATTTAATTTGCCGGAACTCGTTCTTGTCGAAAATTATTTTGTCGAAAATCGTTTTGTCGAAACTAGTTTTTGTCGAAAATCGTTTTTCTCGAAAACAATTTTTGTTGATAATCGTTTTTGTCGAACTAAACTCAGAGTAGGTCGATAGCGTTATTGACACTTTCTATAATTTCGCTGAAGATTGTGTTGCAGCTGGTCAGTTATTTGAATTAATTAAGAGTTATAAGGCGGGGAGTTATGATCGAAAATATGTACAAAATGGTAAACTTTTAAATTTTTCTTAAAACTAATGCCAATTAATATGACAAATGAAAGGTACAAACTTTGGAAGTTTTTAAGTTAATGAAGGCGATGAGTTATATGATTGAAAATATGTACACATATGTACAAAATGGTGAACTTTTAAATGTTTCGAGTGCCGAAATTATGCAATCTTGTTTTTGAGGTCACATAAACTTCTAATACGCTTCTAATACAGAGACTTTTTTGCCAAACTTACGATATTTCAAAAATATCTAATGTATCTGAAAACTTACTTTTTTTTGTCGAACTTAGGATTATTAACATACTTAATGAAGGGCGTCTCTTAACCCCACTTCTACCGGGGGAGGGGGTAGAAAGTTTCCCCGGCGGTATTTGCTCTATATCTCGAGACACGTAAGCCCAAGGAAGCCCAAATTTAGTGACTTAGGCATGTTTTGAAATTATTTGTGACTATTTTTGTAATGCGGTTTCCGGTCAGTATGCGTTTTGCTGGCTACTGTTTTTTCAATCTAAAAGTGTAATAACTCACAACCTCGAAAGTCCACCAGAATTGATAGGACTTAACTCCCTTTGTTTATTTGTTGCAGGCAACAAAACGCCAATATGCTATAGCATACAAACGCTATACTATATGGCGTCACAACTACTGTACATCGATTTCCCAGGTTTCAATTATCTTATTTCCAAATATATACATGCTGCAAAATTTTTGTTTACGCATCTGTAGTGAGTTTAGACCATTTTGGAGAACATGATCAAAATATACATGTACTTAAGTTTTAAAAAGGGTTTAAGCTCCAGGGGGTATTTTGTAGTGAGTTTCAACCATGTTGGATAAGATTACGGAAATCTATATGCCCGAAACTATACATCCTATAAGACATGGCTAAATTCCACATGTTCAAACCACATAGTATATTATATGAATCATATTAAATAAGTGGTATGTTATGCTATTATATCTTAGCATACTGTGACATACTATGCCATACTGTCTTGTTTATTAAGAATTGGCTCTATATATTAAAGACGTGGTCTCTTATGATATACTGTCTTTACATACTCTGACATACTATGACGTACTGTCTTGTTGTTCATTGAGAATGCGCTCTATTACAGGCAACATGGTGCGTCGTTTATCAATCAGCTCGTTAAGAAGATGTTTGCCATTTGCAGAGTTAACTGGCCTTTTACAAAATGCGTCAATCTTTAAAGTTAGCAAGTGTTTTCCAGCTCGTTATCAGATAAATTGCTATGCAGCTGATTGTTTCACAAAATGAGAGGGTTCCATAGCAATGTAAGCGAAAGACGCAGATGAAATAGACTGACTTTATATAACCGAAGATAAATTGATGCAAAAATTAATTGAAGTCCTCGCCCTAAAATAGGCTGCTCGAAACCATACGTTATTTCCCAATTTTTTGTAGTTGAATTTTGTCTTGAATGGGGCGGAAAGGTCTTGCACAATAACAACTTGGTACCTACATCTGTATTTTCTGAAATAGGGGCACTATTGTTATGCCCCATACCAAATTCTTCTAATCCTCTTAAAATATTTATGGACGATAGTAGTTTATAAACTTGCAAAGTTAGTTTATCGAATTCTATTTTTCGGTCACAAAACCTAATTTATACAAAAACAGGAAATTCAATTTATAGAAAAACAATAAACATCAGTTGTCCCCTCAATGTAGATATTGAAACTGAAAATATATGTCTGTACATCATACAATCATACAAATATAATCAACACAACCATCAATATATGCACAGAGTAAACCTTGTATATAGTTCAGACTGCACCTTGTTAATATTTATAATAAATTGATTGGTTGAATTAAACAATGTTATGATAAATTTAAGCCCTAACAGTTAAAGTGTTAGACTAGTGTCTTTAACAAAACATGTTTACAAGAACTATACTTAATGTTAAAGATAAAAATTTATATAATAGCTCACGGATACTTAATATCCTCTAATTTGTCAATAATTATGTGATGACAACGAATTTTTATGACAACAAGTATTGGCTTTTAGTTAAACAACGTATGTGTAACAGCAAGTGCATCGTAACTACATGTACAACACACAAATACCAAGAATTTAGCGTTTCTATTTACAAGTATGATGTCTAATTTAATTCGTGTATATGAACAATTTATGAACTGTTAACATTATCAGGACCAAACTGAATCAACATATACCAAACATATTATCCGTATATTAGTTTCGATTAGATTTTTCTTGAAGTCTCAAAGATAATTTACTATCAAAAATATTTCTATAATTCACTTCATCCTCCCTTTAAACTGATGATGTGGTGCATTCCAACGTACTGAAAATCCGAAAAGTGTAACACATAGTGGACTTATTAAAAAAATCATAAAAAACGGTGGCTAGTTTACAAATTAGTGTTCTAGACTAAATGCTTATTTGTTCTATGTAAGTTTGACTTTAATAGTAATTAAATTTCATTAAAAATGGAAAACATAGATAAACCTATCCCCAGAAAAGATAAATAGAAACACAATATTAACAAAACAAGAGAAGAAATATTTTTCCATAATGATCACAGACGATGTTGGTATCCAAACCATGCGTGATGAATACAGAAGAATTTTTGGTAATGAGTTATGTCGGATGAAACTATATAGGCTGAAAAAGAATGCAGCAAAATATATTAGAACTCTTTAAATACAAAATACCGTCACTAATACAAGAAAAATCAAGACAAAAAATGTCGTAAAATTCACCTATTCAATGTTGGCGAAATAACAACCCTTTTGCCAAATTGATTCTCTGAAAAACTTCAATGAAAACTATTTAAAAGGTGTTTGGTCCTCTATGAATACAAAACTTATGAAATATAAATCACACAATATCTTAAATTGTGACGAGACCGAATTTAACTACATAGAATAAGGTGAGCACTATAAATTGGACAACGAAAATCACGTGTCACATTTTTTCGTCTGGTTCGAGCTGGGAAATATCTGTGTAACTCCCTGCGGTATTTTATAAGTAGCTGCAAAGGTCGAAATTTGAGTGGGAGTTCGAAAGTAGAAACAAATATCAATTTAAAATCTACAAGGAGAAATGATTACAGTTGAAAGACGAAAATTTGCAACATTTTATATGTATTATTATTGGCCCACCGCTTGGATGAGTTACAGGGGGGGGGGCTATAAGAGACGGCCCCTATAAGAGACGAAAGTCGATGTTTACGTTTTCTGCTCCTATAAGAGACGGCCTCTATAAGAGACGACATTTTGTTTGCGGAAATTTTATTTTTTCAACACCATT
>SCLE01417064.1:0-10300 GCA_004367955.1 Bathochordaeus stygius | reverse complement strand
TAGAGCAACAACCAAACCCGCGGGTCTTTTCTACCCCCCCCCCCAGTAGAAATAGGGTTAAGGTTATTTTAGGCTTAACAAATATCTAGGGCTTCAAACTGTGGAATAATTAACCGAAATTTAGAAAACATTGACATTTTGGGAATCCTTTGATTCACAGTTCAAACAACTTTCCAAACTGGCTTTCAAAGTACGTATTATATTTTTAATCTAAATCTCGCGTTACAAAATTTCTAGATTTTACACTGTGTCGAAAGTTCTTCAATGATCGAACGGATGTTTAGCCAATATGGAAATATACTGACTAGGGCGCACAAAAACTAAAATTTTTTGTACTACCATCTCTGGACGAAGTCAAGAGGCGGCATTTAAGGCTAATTAAGTCTTAATTGCTCAGACATCGCCAACTTTTAACTTCCCCAAGAAGCAACCAGGATATAGGGTACATTTTCATACTCGTAATAAAATGTTACGCGTCACTGGGAATTTTCTGATCCTCTAAAAAAGATGCTTGTTATGGACTCCGAGTATAGTATTAATCCTGATGAAGCCTTTCGACACCCTTTTATAAGCATGAGTCATGTCATAGACTTAAATATTAAATGACCGCGGAGACCGTAGAGCCGTGGAGCTTCCACTTTCCTACCCTAATTTAGAACCTGTAGAGTTCAACCAGACCATTTACATGTCTGCAAAGTCACTATAGGGGACCCTCTGGGGACTCCTACAGTGAGCACATAAATGTCATCAGCTTGTGCACCCGGGACTAGTCCAATATACTTTAACTGGAAAAGAGATATAAAACAATCACATAATCAGAAGGATCGAATAACAAATAGTCAAGTTAAATTAAATATATTTTTTCATATCACTTTCACAACAAACTTTGGATAAAATAGAAAATTGTTTCACTTTATGGGGTTTCAATCTGTCAACTTGTTCCTTAAATCTTTCACTATTGCCTGCATAAGCATACCTGCATCAGGGAAAGATTGCAACAACAACATATAGCAACATTCCATAGAATGAGCTTCCATATGGTTTTCCTTGCATTTCTGAGAGCAATAAAGGGCAGTTGTGCAATAGTTACATGGAACTTTTCTGGGTTGATAATTTCCTTAGTCATATTCCGTGACCAAATCGAAACAAATAGACAAACTTAGCCTAAATTTACGAGGGAATAATAATGCAACAATTATAAACCGGCCCAAATCCACCTGGATGGTTTGCTTTTACCAAACAGCATAAACAGTAGCCTGGAAATGAGGTGTCGTATTTCAGTGTAGTGTAGTATTCACTATTTAGGATACTTTGGTTTTTTCCAAAGTACGACATTCAGGGACTCGTAACACGGATGTTTATGTTTCTTACGGACATACAGGGGGGCTCTAAACAACACTTTTTGCGAGCGATTGTTTCCGATTGTTGTTTAGAGGACCCGTATTTGCCTCTAAACAACACACTAATTTTTAAAACGTTAAAATTTCACTTAATTTTACAAGAGTTGTAATTATGAAAATCTTGCGCCTAGAGCTTTCAAGTCTGAGTGCGCCCACGCCCTTTTTCAACATCCGGAAGGCATTCTCATACCTTCCACAATAAACAATAATATGGGAACCGGAGCAAAAAAGCGAGTTTTTAAATTTTTACGACAACAGCAGAGAGATTTCATTTTCTAAGGCAAAGAAGGTGAAGTTCAAATCGAAGATGTAAGAGACATTGCTAAAGAATCATGGTATACTGGAACATACCCTGTTCGAGAACCCCCGACAAAAAACGAGAAATTACAGACTATTTACAAAAACGGCTAACACAAATGAGCCGCAAAAATAAAATTTTTTTGATGAAACTAAAAATTGTGGTTTAGAGGACCTGATGTTAAGAGGTCCGGAAAACGTCGTTTGTTGTTTAGAGGCCCTTTTGCTTATAGGTCCCCCTGTATTTATAACCAACATGTCAGTTATATTGTGATCTAGAATACCAATTCTCAATAACAACTAACAAACGTGAACTATATTTTATCACTGGCCAAAAGTGCATATTTGATGAAGGGGAAAACGAGGAGAAGAAACTCATCTTTCGCTTCACCTGAAATTCACTTTTCCAGCGAATTGGATCTCCAAAATTGGATGAGACTAAATCTGAAACTACCCTTTTCTCTTCAATAATAAGTGTTCCTTTTGGTATTGAAGTCTTGGCCCTAACATAGTAACCTGCGTCTTGTGAGTACTTAACTTCAATCAAATCTTCGTTAAAAAGTGCTCGACCCTCATAACTCTCAACAAATTCCCGATTTTTCAAAACCTTTTCCATTCCTTCCGGTCCTATATTTTTGATACATTTTTTACGCCGCAAGTCGAGTGTTTTTCGTTTGGCTTGGTTGTCATTTCCTAAAACAAGGTTGCGTGGTAACATGTTTCCACATGAACCCAATTTTGTAATTTATCAATATGGGTCCGCGTGGCAAAATATTAAAGTGTTTTCCTCCGAGTGCACACCTTTTGGACAAATCTGAACTTACTGCTCATAGTTCGTAAGGTTTTAGATTTTGTTGTAGTGAATTATATTTGTATACTATATTCACCTAAAACCGATCCGGGGGATTAGGGGAAGGAATACTGGACCCGATATTAATTATATAATCTGGGGACCTAGTGATTTTACAGAAAAACGCGTACCGATAATTCACAAATTAGGTCCGCGTGGCGGGACACCCATTCGTTTCGCTCCCGAAGAAAAGCATAACAAGTATTAGGTTAAACTAAGTTACCGAATCCATACAACAATGCTGCGGTACAGTCATGCAGGCACGCAACATTGTTGTTCAACTCTGCAAAACAGGCGGACCGATTACCAATTGCATCTGCAACAACCGACGCAGAACTTGCAAACCGACTAGCGATTGTGTAATATTCAACAGCCTCCGCGAATTTTTTGTCAACGAATAAATAATTTGCTTGCTTTTTTACTTCATTAGCGATTTCGTCATTTTTTGCTTTTCTGTCTTGCAAATTGATAACAAAACCTTTGTAAATTATGGAGTAATTTTTTTGAACGCGTATATCTCGTTCTATGCTTTTTGATAAACAAATATCTGAGATTTCGTTCGCTCTCTCGAAAAAACCGTTGAATTGTGTGCGTTTACAGTTTGAGCGGTTAGAGCACTATCCAATAAGAACGAAACAATTTAAGCGGAGGCAATTCTCAGATCATTTTGACCACAAAGAATAGAACGAGATATAACTGAGCTTGAAGGAAGTTTTTATAGATTAAACTCTCTTTAGGCTGGATTCGGTTTTAAAATTATATAGGCTACAATCTAACCCAAACTCGCGTTGAGGTCTTAACTCGAATCGCGATCAAATAATCGCAGCCCAGCTCTCGGCGAGTTCATATCTCAAATCGCGTTCTAATTCGAACCCTAACTAACGTTTAGTTTTTACCTCAACTGGCGCCATAAATAATCGGACCCCAAATCTCGGTGAGTCCTTGTCTCGATTGGCGGTTAAAATAAAAATTGTAACTCCAATGAAAACACTTTTTAAAGCAATATTTTTACATTTATGATGAGAAAGGGATTTTCTCAACATTTAGCTAATGGGAAATGAGAAGCTCGAAATTACTCAGTAGTAATAAGTCTAAATTAAAATAGTGTTGTATTTAGCAGCATAGGTTTTGATTGCAACCGTGTAGACAGACCTCATCCAAATTACGCACTTACTCAAATTGCATTTTTCTAACATCCCGACATAACCGTCGATCAAGGTTCGGCAAAACTGATCCGATTCGGATGTTTTTAAATATTTAAACCCTATTACCACCCCAACGGCTTCGGACAAACATTTTAACGCCTGTGCATCTATGATTGGTCCGTATCTCTCCAGATGATTAGGCAATTGTTAAAAGCCACCGGGGAGATAATAGTTTAAATAGTTAAAAATCCTAATCGTATCTAGTTTTCCGAACCCTGGGTCCAATATCTTGTCGGAAACAAAAATACATTCTCTCCGCGGATGCTTATTTCACCAAACGTGATCGCAGGTTTCCACCATTCCGATAGATTTGTTGTCGGTTGATCAGAAAATACAAATTTAAGATTATTTCTCACCTTTATATTCCCAACTTTGGAATAGGAGCTCATCGTGAGTTGGGGTCCGACTAGTTGACCGTATGTTAGTATTCGATTATTTAGACAACGAGTTGAGGTAATAACTCACCTCCAGTTAGGATGCGATTATTTGACCTCCGAATTGGTGTAAGAAGTCGCAGCGAATAAGGAGGTAACCTATAGTAACACTAACAGTGAATAACACGTAATAATATACGCTTCAATATTATTTTAATTTGGTTCCTTTAGGATAAATATAATTTTCTTTTCCAGGTCCTTCGATAATGACAAAAAATATTTCGATTTCTTCCGCAACCGTCTTTGCCGGTTTAACTGGCGACGCCATTTCCACATACGTTGAGCATATGTAGCTCAAGTTGTTCACCTGCATACTACTTTCCGAATCTATCATTCTACAAATTTATTTTTCCGGTGTTATCGTTTCTCAGTTATTTAGCGTTCACCGTTTCAGACAATTCGTACAAAAAACATTATTTGCTCTATTTCTACATTATCTTCAAATTTATTGTACATCAAAATTACAAATAATATGATATTTTGGTACGTCCTCGCTGAATACGCACTCATCACAATTGGACTTCTGCCGCATGCTGGAAATCATGTATATTCCGTAGAAGTCAAATTTCTAAGACTTGTAATATATGGAAGGCACCCACAGTAGTTAAAATTTACTTTCTACATTTTATCGTCGAATGTTATAAGGAAGTAGCGAATAGCAGGTAACAAGCTATACGGCAAAACAACGTAAAACACCGTCTCGGGATGAAGAATATAATAATTTTTCGCGACTGACTAAGTGCAAAATTGGTTCACAGTCCGCGCCGGAGAGTTCGATTCCATTAAATGATAATTCAAGCGTGTAATTTGCAATTCGGCCATCAGCGAAACCAACCCACAAAGAACCACGGTGGAGCGCCATTGTCGTTACACCAACGGAACACACGGTAAGAGTTTTAGTTACAAAATTCTAAAGTTATACATTGGAAATTAGGTGGCTGCAATTTTTATTAGATACCCACCACTTCAGAAAAATACGGTATATCACTTTCATCACTTCGGAGTTCGTTATTTGCAATTCGGTCAAATATAATGAAGTCTACTGATGAGAAAAATACTACACAGATCAAACATGAAGATATGACGAAAGTTAAGCATGTCGATGATTAACCTAAGAACCCTTTTCCTTTTTGGAGTAGCAAAATAATGAAGATTCGACTTCTAAAGCACGCAACTTCACTGTCAATGGGTGCTGTGCAAAAACTTTCTGTGTGGGTCCCTAGGACGAGTTAATACTTGCTGACATGTACATTCTTTCCTTGCCCAAACTTATATCACAAATAGTTACCTTATAGTCACCATTTGTGCGAACACTTAAAATATTTCCACTTTCAGTCCCAGCAAATACAGTTGTACCGGCAGAAGTTATTGTATTTATGGAACCATGGAAGCTTTTTTCATATAGTGGAGCAGAATCAAATATTTTTATCCCAACCAATCGACCAGATTCACTTCCAATCCAACAAAATTCTTTCCCAGTTCCGAAAAATACATCCGGGTTTTCGATATCTGACGCTGTATCAACTAATATAGGGTGTCGATGACTAATATAGGGTGTCGATACTGCCCAGGATTTTTCTAGTTCAAAGTGATCCAGCACCAAAATAGTCTAGGTCTAACAGTAGGGTTAATGTACAACATATGGTTCAGTCATAACTTTTTATTCCTCGATAATTTTTTAGAACAGTAACAAAATTAGTATGGCTCAGATTCCTTCTTTCTATGCACTCTATGAAACCGCCATTAGCTGCAATCACTTTTTCACAGCGAGCTCTGAAAGCTGCACATGATTTGTTCAGCAGTGTCTTCCAAAAAAGGCTCCAGACTTTTTTGGTGTTCTTCTCATGCTCATTTTTTGGCTAGAGACCTACTAGTTGGGAATCCATATTGCCCAAATAGAAAAGTTGAAAAAAAGTATGTGCAAAGCTGGAGGTGGCTCTAAATTCTTTTCCATTGGGTACGTACTGTATGTTTCGATTTATTTTTTTCGTGGTGAGCTCCACTCGATGTCGCTGCCTGAGCATATTTTAAAAATATAATCATTTGTACCTATATTTCGTAAATGAAAGCTACAAGGCTGAAATCTAGCTTTCATTTCCCACATATCAGATATTTAAGGTATAAATGATTATAATTTTAAAATATGGGTAAAAATGGGCTAAAAATATGGGTAAAAATGTCACTTTATGGCCATGCTCTCAAAATTAGAACTGCATTACCACAAGCACATTTGAAATTACTTAAAATATCTTGGAGTCATCGATTCAAGTATTTTATGTCGAAGAATCGGTCGACGAAAGTCACCCTGTTAGCCGAGACTTCAACTAGTACTAACTAAATTCTGCTCGACTCAATCAAGTAAATTTATTTTTATCGGACACCCCTCACATTAGTTATAGTTAAACAATTTAACTTTCCATACCCGCCATCTACTATTGTTTTGATTGTTTGTCCTGAAGAGGTTTCCCATAAGAGACATCTTCCGTCGCTTGAACAGGACAGTAAATTTCTTCCGGGGCCAATGAACTGGATGTCGTTTATACAAGAACTATGAGACGTCATAACCCGTGCCTTAAAACTTTTTGGACGACAGCTTCGGCGTTTAAAGGGGGCAACTAGAAACAGGGTTGGGCAAAATCGAATCCATTCCATCCAATTTTTTGGGATATGGAATGGATATGGATAAATTTTAAATAGTTTGAGATTTTATGGAAATGGAATTTTTATGGAAATGGAATTTTTATGGAATAATATAAATATAGCCATATATATCTCAAACTTAATGCGTGTTTCCCTGCGGCTTCTGATTGGCTCGTTATAATGACTGAAGAATAGATGTAGTAGTGTAGTGGCCATACTCAATATACAAATGAGATATTCATATATCCATTTTTAGCATAATAAATCGAAATGTATATTTGCAACTGCTCAATTTTAATTTGCCTCAGAGCGCAATAGCGCTGAGATGAAAGAATTGCCGCTCTATGAATGAATTGGCGAAAGAATTGGATGATTTGCAAATATCCATTTTATGACATTTGAATGAATATATGGATAATATTCCAATTGGATTTCATCTCGTTTTTCTTGGGAATTATTATATGGAAGCGCTATTATTAATATCAGGAATTCAATTGTTACTAAATTTTATGGCGTTATATTTTCAACTAAATGTTTAAAATATATGGCTTACAATGTTTCCATTTAAAACATCACAAATTTTTAACACATTCGCATCGACAACAAGAAGAACTCTTCCAGACGGGAAAAAACGGACCAAATACGGGGTCGCTACAAAGGGAATCGTACGTCGTACCTCCATCATGTCAGAGTCATAAATTTCTACCGCATTGTCAGTATTTCGTACAAAAATAAATTCTTTCGGGCACACGTCCATGTATCGATGTGAGAAACTGCACGCATCATACTTGCGTACAAAGGAATGAAATTTTGTCTTGAATCCCTCGTAGGTTAATTGAAGAACTTTATTATCCAGGTGCACTACTTCGAATTTTGTTTTCGATTCATTTTTTGACAATTTTCCATGGACTGTTTCGTTATCACTTTTGTAATAATCACATATTGTTTTTGGTTACGAACTTATTAACAGCGAGTTCGTACGTAAACTCGCGTTCGAAATTCATGTTAACCTAACCCCTATTCGTACAGGGCGATTTATCGAGTTTGTAACACGCCTGTTACATTTAGAATTTTATAACCTAACCTGTTAAGCTGGAAATTGGCGAAAAGTCCTGATTAGTACCCACATGTTTAACTTTGGAGAGCACTGTGAATTTTAAATACAATCGTGAACAAACTGTACAAAAAAATATGTAAAATATTTATTGATCATGACTTTTTCTGACAATTCGGACAAATTTTGGAAAAATACTATTTTTTATGTTATTGATAACAATGTTGCTCAATTTGTTTGTAACGGGCAGGTGTCTCCAGCACTTAACCCTATTGGCACCGGGCAATTTATTGAGTCTGTAATACCGTGGTGCACCCCCCCCCCTAAGAACTCAACTCCTGGTTAAGCGACTATATCTCAGCTATTAAGTTACGAAACGTTACCAAATATGGCAGGTGGATAGGTTTTTACACACTGAAGAAAACTATTAACCCTATTCGCACCGGGCGATTTATCGAGTTTGTAATACCCGTGGGGGGGGGGGGTCGTAACTTAAGCCCATAAACAGGAAATTGAATTTGTTTGCCAAAAAGTAATAGAACTATATTCTAAAGGTATTAGCAATTATTTTATACACGTTTCAGTTAATTTTATGCTCAGACTACTGAGCTACAAGCAAATGAGTCAAACCTAAATTTATACAAAAACTAAAAAAATGAATTTTCAATTTTAAACAGCTAAACTGAAAAAAGAAGAACAAATATACAAATTTCCGTCATAATTTATCGACAATTTAACTCTCAAATGCATAAACAGTTTTTTTGCATTATGTAAAATTATCCGCCATATAAAAAAGTAGCTAATTTTCAAACATTTTCGGAGCATGTTAGTGGTCATGTGGTATCAGATAAAGAAAAAATAATTATAAAACATTGATTTATTAAGTTTAACTGAAAAAATGTCACTTTCTATATTCCAAGAGTTAAACTAGTTTGGCACAGGACGTATGTAATCATATACTATGCGTTGCGAACAAAAACGGTATTCTAAAATAAACTGTATAACGTAAAAAAACCATGGAAAAATAATTTGAGCATGATGGTAAATTTTGTCACTTTATTACAAAAAGGGTTAAAGTCTCCAAATTCTGAAAGATCTCGAACAGTCCTGAAGATTGGTACCCATATGTTTAAATTTGGCATTCCGGAAGCTGAGATGCAGCACGATGAATTTTAAATACAGTCGTGAACAAACCGTCTGTATACCGTAAACTACTGAACGAAAGTTCCTAAAAATTTTTGAAATGTTGGGTAAAGGACAGAAACTAAAAGTCACGAAATTTCAGCGCAATAGAAGAATGCGCTTACGAGATATTAAGCAAAAACTACAGGGATTAAATATAGATATAATATATAAATACATCGAGTTTGAATTCGAGGCCTTTCAACACATTACATGATCCGATAATTATACAAATATTAACTTTAAATGCTTCACTTTTCACAAACTTGAACCAATTATCCAGTTTTCTGCATGTCAAATTAAACTCAAGGCAACCGGAGTGGCCGTATAATCGTGCAAACTCCATTATTACTTTATAAACTCCTACAATTAGTTGCAGTGGACTTTAAACAGAGTTCAACAGAGAAAATACAATTCTTGCTGAACGCGCGGTATATTTCCAGAATGCCCTTGTTCCTTATAACAGTTCTTCAAAAAAATACTTTTCTCCCGTAAAAACACTTGAATTTATAATGGCATTAGGGGACCAAAGTTCCCAGAGCAGTGAAAAATTGATTAAAATAATTGACTACTTCCCCCAAAATTTCTTAAAATATTTCCCCACAAACATCCCCTCCACGACCCTGGTTAGAGTATCAGTTATTCTTATTGAAAATATGGTACCAATCCGTAA
This sequence comes from Bathochordaeus stygius, assembly GCA_004367955.1. Taxonomy (NCBI): domain Eukaryota; kingdom Metazoa; phylum Chordata; class Appendicularia; order Copelata; family Oikopleuridae; genus Bathochordaeus; species Bathochordaeus stygius. The sequence goes on along the minus strand of SCLE01417064.1, from coordinate 565 downwards.
TCTTTTCAAGTGACAATATCGCTGAACATGTGAAGAGTAACCGGATATCTGAACGGTTTAGTATTATGCACATGTGATTAATTCCTTTTGAAGGTGCACCAGACGGTTTCATTATGTTCGAAAGCTTCCACCCAATCTGGCTGCAAAATAAGTCTCATATTCTCTTTTTGGCATAAAGGTATTATTCTGTTAAATTTAATGACTAATAACTAAAAAAACAAACATGAATTAACGTCCGAACATTGCTGACTAAACCTTACTTGTGGTGAGTCATAGCCATTGTAAGGATATGTCTCGAATTTTCATATATTCGAAAGTGTCATTTTAAAAAACGCACATGTTTCCAGCCCAAAATTTCATTACCGTGAAAATTTAATTTGATGAACAACTAGGCTCCTCACAAGGCCCCCCCTCCCCTGTGAAATTTTGCCGTAATTATAAGGATTTTTTTTCATATTGTTAGAATCGACCATGGGCAATTTTGCTGTTATTGTACTATTTGAGTCCACCTGGGAAATTTTGCTGTAATTCTGCCCCCCCCCCCTGGGAAATTTTGCTGTAATTC
>SCLE01416952.1:0-10316 GCA_004367955.1 Bathochordaeus stygius | reverse complement strand
AATTTACTGAATGCATTGATGTACCACTTTTACTGAATGGATCGTTATCCATTTACTGAATGGATAGTTTCGTAACCCATGATTTGAGTAAAACAACATTGACCAAAATATTTAAAACTTTAACGAAGCGTTTCAATTCTGGAGCTGGCAGGCGTGCTGGTTTCAAGAATTTGGAATACATATATAATAGAATGAATTATTAATTTCCGCTTCTTTATTCATTAAACGGTGGATATCTTTAATACAATAATTATTTTTTAATAGGGCTAAATGTGTAGTGGTGTGTGCGATTTTAGTATCGATGTGCTCAGAGAAATTGTACTTTTTTGGACGTGTGTTATCTATAAGTATATGAACATTTGTTAAAGGACGTTGTGGTGTATACAAGAATATTGACGGTTTACGAATTGGTTATCTTAGTGGTCATAGTGACAAAAAGGACCAGAATTATGCAGTTCAAGATAACGCCCACGTAAAGGTGAAGCCAATGTTGAATAAAAATGATGTCGTTGATTTACTTATATCTTCATCTTGGCCGATGGGAATTTCGAATCTGGGTAATTCTCCGGATGATCCAGGCCTGTTGGAAGCTGGAAATATAAATGTTGCACGATTTTCACGAGAATTAAAACCAAGGTATATTATAACTGAGGGTTCGGAAAACTTGGGAACATCTTCTGTCCATGCGTCTGTAGTAGTGTCGACTTAGTGTAGTATAATAGCAATAATAGCATTAGTGTAGTACTACTGCACCAACAATGACTACCTTGCTGTTTCTATTATACTACACCTAGTCGACACAACTACACACGCATGGACGGCAGATGTTACCTAAGCCCAAATGAGATTTGGTATGAAATTTTGGGGTTTCAAAATTTACTGTGGCACCGTGTACATACAGTAATTAAGATACCACTTCTCTGGTTCCGAGTGTAAACACTATGAGCGGAGACCTTATCGGAATCATGGCGATGAGGAGAAAATTACGAGGTTTATTGCACTTGCAAATGTTGGTAACAAAAGAAAAGAAAAGTATTTGTATGCCTTCAATATAAATCCGGATGAAAAGGGAGCAAAGGTTCCAGAAGACTGTACACAATGTCCGTTTCCAGAAGAACGGAACGAGCAACTGAAAAAGGAGCAAGGTCAGTTATATCGTGTCAAGAATAAGCTGCCACCATCTTCCATTAAACTTTTCCCTCAACTTATTCCGTCGTAATTTATGATGCATGCGTATTCTATATAGAACTATCGAACGTATTTAGGAAACTACAGGTGGACGCTCCCCAGTGGACCAGAAATTACAGACGATCATGACGATCCTGATTTTGTCGAGCGAAAAAGACGGCAACAGTTGATCAAGTCTGAGATATCTTCGGGGAAGCGGCAAAAACGAGAGGAAGGTGACTGCTGGTTTTGCCTTGGAGGTGAACACGTTAGAAAACATATGGTGGTATCTGTTGGTAATCATTGGTATTCAATTTTCACTCACCGTAATTTTATTTTTTCTTATTTTTTTCTAATCTGATTTTTCTTGTAAATTGTGCTTTAAGTACATTGTTTAACGTTAGGTTTATTTATGGTTAATATTGTGCTGCCAATAATGCCTTTTATTAGAACATACATTTAAATTGTCCATTTACTTCGTACCAAACTTGAAAATCGTTAGCAATTAAAGATCTGTGACGAGGGTTCAGCAAAATTGATCCCAACTGGAATTCCAATAATATGTAAACTATTATCTCCAATGCCACATGAAATCTTGTTCATGAGATCTGTAGGCAAGACTCTAATCTGCCATTATGGGGAACTAGATGTCGTTGTGGAGATAATATAGTTTAAATATTATTGGAATCTATTTTGCCGAACCCTGGTGTGTCACTATTCTCTGACCACTCACTTTAACTTGTAATATACACATAGTTTTTTTATCAATAATGTTCTTCACGAAAACGGTCTATCCACGATGTCTTCTATTACGCGGTTTGGAATGGCTCCCAAATCGAGCATAAAATAGTGTACGAGAGAACACACACCACTGTTATGGTCCATTCATAATCCATCCCAAACGGAATATTGGAAAATCTATATTGCAATATATATTCCAACAATCTAATTACCTGTTTTTATAAATATAATTCAAATTATAAAAGTTTTTCAAACTTTATAAAAAAGCGTAAATTAATCACCTAACCTACAATAACATATTATAAAAACATACGCCACTGAAGTATTAGAGGATGACGTGGGTGTTGAGAGAAGAGTGAGACAAAATGGCCATCATAAAAAGTGATTTTTCATATCTCGTTGCATATTTTGGGGTTTAAAATGATCTGAGATCGGCGTGCGCTCTCGAACAAAATGGTTGGTTTTGATTGGTTTGGGCCTGTTCAAAGCACGGATTATTTTGTCTCTGAACGATCAATAACCAATGGGAGCCAACCATTGTGTTCGAGAGAGAGCGGAAGCAAATCTCAGATAATTTTTAACCTAAAGTATGGGACGAGGTATAGACTTGTTGTGAATAGACAATGGCGATTGGAAAATTAGGGCGGGAGAGACAATGGGATGAAGAGGAGAAATATTTTCATTTTCTTCACTTATTGCAATGATTTTCTTGCGGTGAAAACTTGATTGGCTGGATATTATTTAATACATATTTAGGCACAACTTACAGAGCTAAAACATAGTGAAAATTATGTTCTCGTAGGTGGCATAAAATATTTCTTAAAATAAACTAAATCAAAACCAACTACTTCTCCTGCACATTAGTCATGGCAATGAGCTGAGAAAATGGAACCATTTCTCCTCTCAAGCTCATTGCTACCCTGGCCCTAATTTTTCCATATTACATTTGTGTACCAAATTTTCCATTCAAGGTTATAATTTATTTTCAGTTAAATTAGAGTTGACATCGGACCATGAATATAAATTTCCCGAAAATTTGTTGACTTATCGGAGTCCGTCCGATCAGTTCCCGGTTGACATTTTCATGGGAAACCCCTAGTTTGTGTAGTCATCAACACTGCACATGAAACTATCCCGTAAGGATTGAGTTACCTGGCATTTTTAACTGGTGTTAACTTATCGGGTAACATAATCAGGTTTTAACAAGATTAAGACCACACTAATATATATGCAAAACAAAGAAACATACAAATAGTATATACTTACTCCAAAAACCATTGCATCAATCTTAGTTAACGACATGTTCGGTTCGTTGAACGCTGGTTTTTTTGTAATATTTTTTACAAGTTTTAACTGCCTTTTTTATGTTACATATTTGATAGAAATTGAGAAAACACATTAAGTTATATTGCTCTGGCTCGCGGTGGTGTGAATAGTCAGCATGTGTTAATTTTGCCTATACAACATCATCAAAGTTCCCTTACAATACCCGATGACGTAGCCTCAGAAGTTGAAGAATATAAAAAGGCATTGCGGGAAATGTTTAAGACACGTGGATTAACGACTTTTACTTATGAGAGAAATTACAAAACGGACCATATGCAGATTCAAGTTATTCCAATTCATAAAAAATACAAGGAAAATAACCAATTAGTTTCCTATTTTTGAGCTTTATTAGCGGTTTCTGAAACCATATATGCACACGTACGGTGAAAACTATACGTATATATAATTCTCAGCCATTTTTTCTAAAAAATATCGACCTTGTTCGATCGGTCTACTCTTGGGGTCCGCAAATTATTTTAAATAAAGTGCTGTGCGATGGTTTACCCGGAATATTGTATGTTTTAAATTGAACCGTGCGTATTTAATGTGGTAATAAAGTAAGTTTTCACAAAGATTTATGGTGTAGATTACCATCATGAATAAACGTGGAGGCGTTGCGATATGTTTATCGAGTAATGTAATATATTATTTCGAATCGGAGTGTCCGTGATGGTGAAGCGAAAATAGGGTTCGTATAGAGTTTTAAATAAACTGCATTTATTTGTAATGTAATTTCAGGCCCAGTTACGTTATCAGCGCTACTCACACGATAATGCGACTTTTATGGCCTTTATTTATATCTCTTTTGGTCATTCGCTAACACAATATGCTGAAAAATTGCTCTTTGTGCCAATTTTTATTCGATATTTTCGAGCCAGTCACGTGATATATTACTTTTTGCTATTATTATTTTTTTTTAAATATGCCACGTGACTGGCTGGAAAATATCGAATAAAATATTGGCGACTTTTAGAAAAACAGCGCAATTTTTCAACATATTGTGTTAGCGAATGTCCAAAAGTAATAATATGAGTCCATCTTCATTGTCGTGTTGTGTATTTATACGCAGGCCGTTTCGGGTTGATTGCCATCTCGTAGAATTCTCAGTCACCCATAATACCATCTCCAACTGTGCGAGTGCCATATAATAAAGGTTTCAATTATTGAAATCACGGTACCGTATCTAGGTACACAGCTATAAAACTGGTTATTAACTACTGTTTAGCAACACATTCCAGCGGCATTAGAAAAGGTTGGACAAGGAAGAACAGATAAAAACGGTTATCCAATAGAAATTGATTTTAACGAACTTCCTATGCTTGTGCATATGAGGTAATGCATGTAAATTTACCATTTAGTACAGGTTTAGTATTCGAAACATAATCTATATCGTGTGTTGGTATTCTAAACGAAAATTGGCACTATTAAAGAATAAGTGATAAAAAACAGGTTTTAAAAATAGGTCCATAAATCTACTTCCAATTTCATGTAAACCAAAAGAGATATCAACCTGTGCACGTATAATTTATAGGATGCACAGTTTTACACTGGGTATTATAATTGATTAATGTCAAGAACACAAGACGTGTGATAACTTATATGTATTTATTTTAACCCCATAAAGCATAAGTAAAGAATAGAAACAACGGACCAACATTGACCGAAATGTACCACTAGGATTACCATATAAAGTTTTAAACTTCTTCATGCACGACTGGTCTTAAGTGTAGTGCGTCTCGCGTTAGTGTAGTATAATAGGAAGAGCAGTATTAGTGTAGTAGTACTACCCTAACACCACTTCTTACACTAGTCCAGCCTGAAGAAGTTTCAAACTTAATAAACTTTAAATTGTCTCTAAACCCATAGCCGGTCTAACACTCCCTGTTTACAGATAAATTAGCCCAAAAGTTGACCAAATTGGTCCATTTTAACCCATAGACTAGAATACTATCCCAATCCCTGAGCGCAAACGATTCTTCAGGGTGAGTTGATCGATTGCTGAACGAATGGGCGGGTCTTTGAAAAATAATTTTAGTTTAGCTAGTAGCATTTTATCATTTGGTTAGTTAGTTAGTAAAGAGAAAGAAACGAACGTACAATTGTTTAAACATTGGTTTATGTAGAGTATCCGAAGGAATAAAACTTATGCATACATTTGTGTCGAGGTTAATCGACGAATCCGCAAAATGAATAGGTCGTAATTCATTGATTAATATGGACGTACCGTATTGCGCCCGGTTCAGAAAAGTATTTTCTCCATTTGCACTGTTTTTAAACTGACAACCGGCTTATGTTGTATAACAATTGGATTGGTGCTAATAATACTGTATAGACAAGACTTGGATATATTGTAGAATAGGACAGACAAATGTCCATGAATAGACTAATAATGAATATAAATGTGTACAGTTTATATACTACTGAAGTAGTCGGAACTATAGCAAAATAGTAGGACGCAACTGCATAGGAAGTTATTAAATATATAAATTTAGTAACTTCGGAAATTATAGAGAAAATATTATTTCTAAGTAAATCGGACGATCATATACCTATATTGGGAAAACAGATTTAAATAAGATTTAAAATAATACAGATTTAAATAAATTTTAGTGTATGGGAAATTTTCGGGTTACATGACGAAACACGCTCATTTTTCACCCCGAAACGCGCACGCAGCACACACCCCGAATCGGCGGGGCTTGTGAGTAGATCGTCGAAAGTGTATTTCGTCGAAATGAAAATATTCTGTAGGGGTGGTTTTCGTCGAAAGTTTTTTTTCGACGAAAAACCCCCCAGCCAATCGGTGGCAAAAGGTAATACGATTCCTAGCTATGGTTAAGATTAAAGACATCAGGGCCCCAAGCGCCCTATTCTTTTTACAGAAAAGAGTTTTCATTATAAGGTTCCAGTGTAAAACGAGCACGATTCGGGGTGTAAAACGAGCGTCATTTGGGGTGTGTGCTGCGAGCGCTTTTCAGGGTGTAAAACGAGCGAGTTTCGTCATATAACCGTTCCAGATAGGATGGAAGGGTTCCACCGGCAGCAGTATCATCATGAAGGGGTTAAGCGGCATCAGATAAATGGAATTACGTAAAAGTATCAATTTGAAATAATGACTCCTAGAGTCTTTTCGGGATATTTTTTCTACCTTGTTTCGAACACTGCCTGAATCAATGTTACGAAAAGTATGTAGGTATTTCAGTCGTACTATGCACCAAATGTACTCATTTTCTACAACATCTTGCAGGTCATAAATATTTTCAGCTCGACTTAATTAATGAATGAGTCCATACAATTACGTAATCTGTAAACACTTATTCGTTTTGTCCCGTTATCTCACATCGCAAGTTTAAAATTTTGGTACCTTTTTTTAAATTAATTAGTTTCAGTGCTAATTTAAATTCAATTGCTAAAATCTAGAAATTAAGATGTTGCAATTCGGGGTATAGTCAAATTTAAAAATCTTTTTGAGACTGCCAGAAATTGCAACAACACCCATTATTGCAACGCTTTTTTCGGAGCCTCGATGTTGGAAAATGAAGGAGGGGAGTGTACATACAAAATTACAGTACCACCGGTAGTTTTCATTTATTTACTTTACCTCCTGACTTAAATTCGTCCAGATAGCCCTGGTGAGCGTTTTACAGAATATACATTGTAGAAGTTGAGGGAAATCCCTGTCTGTATCCTGGTGCAACATTGCAATTGTTTTTACTCGTGCATAATTTAGCCCAATCCTCCACTCCGCCTATACCAGGGTATTGGTTCGCGAAAAGGGGTTTGGCGCTTGTACTAGTCAAATTATTCATAATTTCCGATTTTATCGATTGGATTTCTTGCATTATTTCGCTTTCGAATTTCAATGTTATTTGTGCTTCAAATAGAATATTAGGAACCTGGCTTCTGAAAATGCAAAAAATATTAGTCAAAAATGCATTTCATGATTTTATACCTTTGAATAATATTTGCTGACCATTCCAAACTGTGTTCATTCAGTATAATCTGATAAATATTTCAAATCACGTTCTATATTACTTTTATCAGATTACACTGAATTAAACTGAATTAATACGAATAAACAAACCCTGCCAATTGATCCTGAAATAATGCTAATCTCCAGTGCACGAGCTGAATTTGATTAGACTTGAATTTGTAAATATTTACAATTTACCGCGCACCATTTCGATCAGCAATTTAAGTCTGCAATGCAAATATTCATATTATTAGTAGTAAAATACAGGGTATAAATATAGCGAAAACCATAGGTCTACGTTTGAAGTTATTGACAAAATGTTGATCAAAAGTTTTTGGACTAAATAATGGGCAGTGCTATTAGTATTTTTTCGGTTCGTTCAACCAAAACGTTTTTTTGGGGGTGTTTAGGATCGAAACCAACAAGGGGGTTTGGGTCTAGAAAAACCTTGGACCATACAATGCCTGAACCCAGCTGAATATGGACTGAAATTATTGAAAATTGTAAATTTCAATGTAATTTTTGTCAAATTTGTCCTAAGTTAATGGGAAGAAATATCAAATTATGCCCTGGGCTCTGTGTTGACAAATTCAATGTTTGAAAACGTAGCCTGCGAATAATACCAAATGGCGCACTTTAACATAACTTTCGCTCATGTTATTATTTGAGCTACGAGGCACTCGTTTGTGAAGTGTCTTGAAATGAATAGCCATAAACTTTAACATAAAATATTAATGTCGAAATATAATCCTCTTATAACTTTTGTGCAGTCAGAGAGGCGATAGTTGACCCGTAGTTAAGCCATGGTTGAGAAAATATTTTCCACCAGTATTTGGTTGGATAAACGGTTAAGTTACAGGTCAACGATCACCTATCTGTCTAAAATCTAATATAAATCACCGCTGAAATACCTAAATATAATAATTTAATTTTTTTTAGATTTTGAAAAATGAAGTTGTGTCATTAAGTCTACGTAACCCAAGTTCAAGTAACCCACAAAATAAGCGATTTATGTTAGTGGTGCGCAGGAACCTAAGCCTTAATCTAAAATAAAAAACTTCCGGAAAAATCCACTTTTAAAATTATTGATTAAAATATTGAAGGAAATCGTGCAATTTGTGTCACACAGTGGTCATAATTGAAACTCTCCTTATATATATATGAGGAGAGCGCTCTAGCACAAGGTGGCAAATAGTTTCGTCAATATGAAACTTCGCACACTGTATTAATGCTTTTTTGTCGTGGTGGGGGCACCCTTCACGACAGGATAGAATGGTCAGCCTCGTCTGTTATTATCCCTGTGTAAATATAATTGTATTTTTTAGGTCTGCGGTTCCAGGTCCAAGGACACCATTTTTCGTTTGTGAACTCGAAGATGGAACTAGGTAGTTCAGAGATTCTCGATTAAATACTTTTTTTCATATTTAAGATTACTACATCGTGTCCGTGGAGGATTTCCTTTAAATTTCGGCCGTGAAGCCGTCTGCGAGCTTATCAACAAAACGGAAAAGGGCGATTGGAAAAACTGTGTTGTCTCGGATGAACAGGAAGAGCATTATGCTGGAAAATTTAGGGAAATTTTTGAAAGTTCTGATCCCTTTTTAAACGCTGACATGGACGATGATCATAACGAAAATGAAATAAGCCAAGAAGAACAAAAATCTATACAATCCTGAATATACTGCTGCCGAACACCTTGAAGTATAGTTTATTGATTTTAGATTATGGATGGAACGGAGCAGTTAGTTGAAGAATTTCGTAAACTAAAGGAAGAAGAAAGATTACTGGAAGGTAGTTCAGCATTTTATTTGCCACCTTATTAAAAATAATAATATTAAGGAATGAAGGGATTTTCCTATACACCCCCCACCCCAAATGGACACAATTCAAAGTCCGAAATTGTGTGTCAATTTGGGGAATTTCTATATGTTTGTTATTTTTGTGAATCTATATCTAAATATCATTCACACTCTGTTTAATATAAGCATAAAGAGAACTATAATTATGAAAATTCAATTACTTGACTTAAAAAAAGGATTTAGTGATTTTTTGATTGGCGTCTTACTAATCCATGGTGTTAAGGTATATACAATCCTTTTATTCACAATTAATAGATATAACCGTTACCCTGCAATTCGAGATTGGCGATGACCTTGATTGAGTTTTTTTAGGTGACCTCTACTTGTGATTGGCGATGACCCCAACTTAAAAATATTGCCCGACTCTGCTTATATCACGGTCACAACCTCAAAATGTGCAAATATATTTGAACCCGTAGCTCGCATCTAGCGGCTTAATGTTAACCCTTTTTTGCACCATGTCTGGCTCCTATCACCTGGTGGGGTGGGTTGGCCTCCTCCCTCAGTAGAAATTTATCTGCTAAATAATGTTCTGGGAGCAAATATTTCTCAATCCCAAATCGTGTGTCTTCTGGACAAAACAACCTATTTTAGTAAATTTTTATTGAAATCGGCATTTCAAAAAATAGACAGCATAGAATGTCCGGGAACGTCATTCCAGTTTTTGGTCGAGTTAGCCGTACACCGGCTTCCGTTAATTGCGGAGCGGGAAGTAAAAAAATCGAAAAGTTTTAAAAATTGCAGCTGAGATTAATGAAAATCATATTAAAGATTGTTGGGTGAGAGCAGGCATTGGTCTCCGAATCGAAATAGACCAGAGTGTATTCACTAAAATTGAATAGGAAATGTCACAAATCGACTTAATAGGGGAAATTAACTGAAAGTGAAAAAAGTGAAGCTTAACTCTTGAGTCAGTAGAAGAGACCACGCAATAAAGACAGCAAATTATTACTGTGTCCATTTGGGTATTTAGATTCTGAAAAAACGTTTGCCGACAATTTGTGTCCATTTGGAAGTTTGGGTCCATTTGGTGTACACCGGGTTCGTTTTTTTGCATGCTTCAGCAAAAAAAACACGCAAAAAAAGCGTATTACTGGCAAAATTTTCAAAAAAAGCAAAAAAAAAAAAACGAACGTGCAAAAAAAAAGCACTTGGAGTATAAAATTATTTGAATATCTCTTTTGTCTATTCATCGTGGCTTTCTCACAGTAAAGGAAAAAACTTAATGCGTGTTTCCCTGCGGCTTCTGA
>SCLE01416838.1:0-29276 GCA_004367955.1 Bathochordaeus stygius | reverse complement strand
TTGCCAACGGATTCCATTAGCTCAACTTGTCGGTTCTTTTCCTTCTCAGCTTGATACTGTGAGCTTCTATCAGGGTTGCCGCCGATGTTTTCGCTAGTGTCATTGTCAAGGTCTAATTCTTCCGCTTTCTCTTCCAGATTTTCAACCTTGATACGCTTATCTTCAGCAAGATCCCCCAACCTTTCTTGTTCCTTCAAAAAGCGTTCACGTTCAATTTCTCTAAGCTTAGTTGCACGTAAAACAGCTTCTTCACGGCTGATTTCTTCGCGTCTCTCTTTATCCGTTACCTGCTCAACTACGTTAGAACCGTCAATGTCCTTATCTTCGCCCTTCTCTAAATCACGTTGTTTTGCAGCTCGTGAAACTGCTTCATCATGGCTTATTTCTTCAGATCGGTTCTCTTGGTCTAGTTCTGATAGGTCAAATGACTTTTGGCCGTCTTCGTTTTGCTGTTCAGGCGCTTTAGATTCTTTCGCGTTCTTCTTAGCAGAATCTTGACTTTCATTATTTGTCGCACTGTTTAAGTTGTTTTCTTGTTCGCTCATGGTCATTCCTTTGTGTTATTTATCTAATACACTTAGATCGAATTCGTCATTAAGACCTACAATTTCATTTTCATCTACGGATTCAAATTCATTGGTGACAGAGTTAGCGTCTGCAGCTGGACCTTCTGTCACCACTTCAAAAATATCTATTTCTTCAGTGGTAACAGCTGCATGTAACTCTTCAATTTCAACCCCTATAGCATCGTTAGACTCATTGATACTGACTTCATCCAAATTATCGAAGAAGCTTGAAACAAAGTTTTCAACGTCTTCAGGTTCAAGTTCTTCTTTCTCATTATTAATGTCGGCAATAGCATCAACATTGACGGCCAAGACATCAAGATTGATTCCGCCCTGAACATCTTCAGGTGTGGCGTTTCTTATCTTGTTGTTTAGCTTGGCCTTATGAATGTTTAAATCGAGTTTGGGTGGTTCTGGTGCCAGCTCACCTGACGAGGCGGCATAATCAATATCTCTTTTCGTTGGAAAGCCTTTAATTTTCGCTAGTGACGGTGAAATTTCTTTTAGTCGATCCATAAAGACATGATCGGCAAAATATTGAACCTTATTGCAGAAAATAGGCTTGCAGTTCTCAAGGATGATGATCTGATTTTCTATCCCAATCTCTTTCATTTCCTGCGGCAATAAAAGCGCTCTACGCTGATCAGAAACAGACTCGGTTGCATGCCGCCCCATCTGCTTGCTACGAGAACGGCCTTTAACCGTCCCATCACCAAGCATTTTTGAATAGCTCTCTGCATCAGACTGTTCACGAGGTGGAAACAAAATTTGCATAGCATGGTTTGTAACAAGTGTTTTTGTATCTTCACGGCCATAGCCTGAAGGTGGATTTGCTTCAAGTTGAGCGGTGCTCTGAATGATTGTTACAAGCCTAAGGTTGTAACCAGCGATGAAAGAATTACTTTTAGCAATAACACCAACACGGCCTAAAGCTGTAAATTCATCCATCATCAACATGCATTGATATTTTAGTTCTGGGTCATCTTCTGGCAGAGTTTTGGTGTTTAAATTAATCAGCTGTGAAAATAGCAAATTAATTAAACGGCCAGCAGAAGCTAATTGATCTGGTTTAATCCCGATATAGATTGTCATACGCTGTTTTCTGACTTCGCGTAAATCGAAGTCATTCGCGCTTGTCGCGGCATCGACAATAGGGTTAATCCAGATCCCCAGAGGTGCATTAAAGGTAGATAAGATACTTGAACGTGTATTGTCAGATGTGTTGTAAAAACGGGCTAAAGCATCAACACATTCACTAGACAATGGCTCTAGCCCTTCGCCGTCCCAGATGCGAGGAACTAACACCTCTTTAACTTCACCCGTTTTAGGATCGGCTTGTTGTTCTTTGACGTAATTTCTTTCTTCAATAATTGAGGTTAGGTATTGCTTAATCGGCAAGCCTTGCCCTGATGACTGCCTTAACAATTCGCCAATTGTTCTAGGTAACAATGGCGTTTCACATAAATATAAGCTCAGGCCAATAAACAGGTTTCGTGCTTGGTCATTAAAGTAACCATCATTACCAGATAGGCCAGAGGGATAGAACACCTCACCTATTGAGGTCAAGTCACTTATTCTAAAGTCGTTATCACGAACATAACCCAACGGGTTATATCTTGTAGTTTTGTATTCTTCAGTAAACGGACTAAACAAAAACACTTTTTGTCCATATTTCTGTCTATAGCCAGCTGTACGTGCGTAATTTTCAATTTTAAGATCTAAGACAACGGCAGAGTCTTTAAAATTTAAAAGGTTAGGTATAACCATCCCGACACCCTTACCGCCCCTTGTAGGCGCTGCAAGCAAAACAAATTGCTGACCAGAATATAAAAGAAATTTCCCTTTGTATTTGCCAACAATGATACCGTCATCACCTGTTAAACCTGCCTTACTGATTTCAGCACCAGTAGCAAACCGAGCATCACCATGTAATGCGCGGTTGTCTCTGCTCGCACCATAAACAACCAATAGAGGCACGATATAACCAATCAGGCCAGCAGTAAAAGCAGCCCCTACAAGCCGTTTAAAAACTACTTCATTGTCTTTATAACGTGCTAAGTATTCAAACCAAGTGCTGAAGTCTGTAACACCGATTGGATTAGATTTACTGAACAGTACAAAGAAAAAACCTGATAGCCAGATTACACCGGCAGACATAACGAGAAAAACAAGAATTCCTAATGTCCATTTTAACCAGCTTGGTAAATTCATATTAAGTCCTTTTATGGTGACAATTTAAACGCGCTCTGGCACGTTCATTGTCACCAACACTATTTTTCACGTTTCTTCATTGGGTCATACCAAATCTCTGTGATATGTCTGCCTTTATCGCTTAACGGGTCGTTGTGTACGTGAACAATCACATCAACGACAAGATAAAGTAAACGTCTTATCACATCATAAGGCAGTGTCCGGCCTTGCCGATTTTGCAATATCATCAATGCCAAGCGTTCAAATGTTAGTTCGGGGCTACCAGCATGGCAGCTTGAAATACTACCGCCGTGGCCTGAAGAACAGACATTGATAAAGTCATATGTTTCAGCCCCTCTCAATTCTGCTAGTAAAATTCTGTCTGGTTTCATTCGTAGACAGCTTTTTAACAACGATGCAGAAGTAACGGGTGACTTCTCTTCTTCAGAGGCTTCAGAAGGGTAGAACAAATGAACGTGATTCGGGTGATTGGGTAAGAACAGTTCAGGTACATCTTCGATAGTCACAATTCTTAGTTCAGGTGACATAATTTGCATTAGCCCTTTCATAAAAGTTGTCTTACCTGAACCCGTTTCACCGGCAATAATAATTACTTTCTCATGCTCTACAGCACGTTTAAGAAATTCTAAATACTGTTCATTATCTTTAAGCTCTAAAAGTTCTTTTTCGTCCGGCGTAAGATCAGTGCTTAAAGGGTGTATTTGCTCGAAAAAGCCTTGCTTTTGGTAATCTTCTAATGTCCATACTCTGCTTGATGGTTTACGAATAGTGACCGATACCGTGCCATGCTCACAGGCAGGCGGTAGAACGATTTGAATCCGTTCACCATTGGGCAGTATTGCCGACATAACAGGTTTAGCAGTCGAAACGTCACCAGACTTACTAAACTTCGCTACAGCCGTAGCTAATGAGTTTAAATGGTCATAAGATAATTCTTTGCACTCAAGCGCCTTAGACCATTTACCGTTTTTTTCAATAAAGACCTCATAAGGTCTGTTGATAGCAATCTCTGTAACTTCAGGATCATCAAGCCAATTACTGATTGGTTTAAGATGATAATCAACTGATACAGAGCGAGTAAGCCCGCCCTCACCCGTTATATAGTCGTTCTTAACGCCGTTATCTTGCTTTGACATCATAGACCCCTGAGAAGTCCAAATCACGCGCTACAAAGATGTTAATTCTCTCGCCTTGGTTTTTGTAAAGAGTTGGCTTAATGTTGATTGTGCTTTTAATAATTTCAGTTGCAACATCACCTGAAGTTTCGGCAGTGTTACCAAAATTAATCGTCTGGTCATTGTTATTACTACTATTAACTGCGACTTGAGCAAGGTCATCAACAAGGCTGAACATGAGCGCACTACCGAAACGTTCCCAGAAATGAGTATCAACAAATCCCGGAAGTCCAGAACCGCCCAAACTGTCAGTTCCCGGTGAAGCAAGGTCAATCACAACGCCATAAGGTGTTTTGACTCTATTCCAAAGAACAAAAATACGTTTTTGTCCTTGCTGGATAGTTGATTGGTATTGCCCTATGACTTCAGAACCTCGTTCGATAAGTACAATTTTACCGTTGTCACTATAGATATTCTTACTAATGCGACAGCTGGTCATGCCTGCAACGGTTGAAACAAGCTTTGTTTGTAGGACACAATCTAAAAACGTTCCTTGAGCGATAAGAAGGTTTCTATTGCCAAGAAATGACGCTTGGCTTTTGTCTTCATTATTATTTGAAAGCAATGAAGACAACAAAGACTTATTACCTTCAGGAGTAGTGGCAGCATCATCGCCTTGCTCTAAGTTTCCAAGCAACTTAGATACTTTCTCTGCCGTGTCGCCTGTATCTGCCGAACCACCGCCGCCAATAGACTGATTAGAAACCATCATTGAAGACAGAGACTTATTTAATGTGATTGGCTTTGCTTGTTCTTCTACAACATTACCTTCAATTTCTTCCGCTGCCGTATAAGCTGCTACAGCTTCAGCTACTACATTGATTGGTTCTTCTTCAGGTAGTGGCTCAAGCTCAAATGTTTTCGTTGGTTTTTTTGTTGGTGCTGTAGATTCGATACCCGCCAATTTTTCATTGCTGCTTGAATTGCCGCCATACGATAACCAAACCAATACGCCAACAATGAGTAAGGCAAAAAACACAAAAATAGTAGCAATGACGCGAGCGCCTGAACCTCTAGGTCTATTGACACTAGGTACGCCGCGTTCACCTTCTAACTCGTTAAGTTTTTCAGTTTGTTCAGCCATTTATTCGCCCTCTTCCTTGTTTTTAATTGTTCGGCTAATGCCCGGAACACTACTACCATGTTTAGGTGCAATTCCTTGTTCGTCGTAATTGTCGTTATAAATACCAACAACCTGATCACCAAACCGCAAAACCATTGATTTAGCTACCCGGTGAACAACCAGAACGTCCTTAACAGCGTTATCTTCTAAGCTATCCATAGCAACAACGCTTTTATCACCCCAGACTGAAGGTCTTGACGCTTCCATGTGGCTATTAATTAAGCTTTCTTCGCCTTTATCAGAAACAAGAAAGGCGGCGGGAAGGTTAGAATTATTAGGGAATCTTAGGTAAGTAAAGCGACCATCGTCATACGCCTTAGATGGTGCAATACTGCTAGAAGCGTCCCCTACCTGCATAGAATAATTCCAGTTTTTAGGTGGCGCTTTCAAGCTCAATCGTTTTTTCATCCGCTTGGCTTCTTGTCTTGCAAGTTCAGCTGTTTTTATCTGTTGCTGTTCGACTTTCTTCACTTCTGGGTAAACAAACTTAACCCTGTATGAAGTCTTGTTATTGCCTTTAACAGCACTTTTTTTCTTATTCTCTTTGAGCAAAAATAAGTCAAAGGCATATAAACGCTTATTTGTTGTGATAAGTAAATTGGTGTCCCATTTGCCCGGTTCTGGGTCAAACACCTGCTTTTCTTCACCTTCGCCAACCACAACAGAACGTGGCTTAATGAAGATGATATTGTTGCTTGGTTTTACTTCCCAACCATCACTAAACCCAGAACCAATATCAATAACTACTTCGTCAGGTGCAAACACGGCTTGACTGCCAATACCAATATAAGCGTTTAACGTAACGACATCTAATGGGTTGTAGAAAACCTGCTGAATACGACTGTCATACTTTGAGCCTTGAGGCACATCGACAGCATAGGTATTACAAGAAAATAATAATGATCCTGCAACCGCAATTTTGGACATGTCCAAAATTGATTGTTTAAAAGTCCTTTTCATACTAATTCCCTCCCACTAATTCGCGGTCAACTCTATAGCTTGTGACAGTAAATCCATAAGGATTTAAAAGCCTGTCACTTTGCGTCATTTTCTGTGAGCCAAAATATTGATAAGCAATTGTGGCAACCCAGATAGTCGTTTTACCCTTGTTAGTGCTGTTCACCTGCTTAGTTGTTTTGGAGAAACGTATTGTTGCTGTGCCACGCTCTGTAGGTATCACACTAATAACTTTGGCATTAACTTTGATATTGTTTCTGTACAGCTTATCAAGCGCTTTATCGCCTTCAAACTGGCCGGTATAATCACCCACCAACTCAGGTGAAGATAAGCGAACAACCGTGTTATAAGTTTTGGTTAATGTGTTCCAATCATATGACTCACGGGCAATCATATAATTGTTGATCCAGTGCTTATCACGGGCTAGAGAATATGGAATTGAGGCGGTATTTAAAGAGCCGACAACCTCAACGCCGCCAGTTGTCTTGTCTTCAACCAGAAGATAAGGCACTTTCTCTTTCAGGGGCATCATCAAGACAATAGCGATCCACGATAAAACAACCAAAAAAGCGAAAATATACGTAAACCGCCACGCCCTACCTTCAGACTTTTCAATTTGTTCTACCCTCGACGTTTCCCAATCAATCGATTGGTCAAAATACTTTTGCTCTTTTTCTGTTTTATCTTCGCTCATGATTCGTCCTCAATTTGAATATCCTCCATGACGCTAACATCACTTCTTAGAAGTGGTGATTGCACATGATCGTTAATTTTTGTTTTTGGCTTACCTTCTAGGGCTGGCACAACCGCGCTTGGTGTACTCGCACACCCTGCTATTATTGATATAGATAGGGCTATAAAAAGTCGTTTCATTTTAAGATCCATTTATTGTTAGTGTGTCCGTATTATACTATCTTGAAAACCAATATAATACACTTTGGTTTTAAAAGTCCATAGAAAACCACCTCTAAAATGAGGTGGTCATTATGTTTCGTTATTTCTTAACTTCGCCGCCTTTCCTTCTACCCCAGTTGCGGGTTAGATTTTGCATGACGTGCTGCCTATAGGCAGGGTTTGCAATCGTATTACCAGCAATAAGGTGATTAGATCTTCTCGCTGTAGTCATCATGCCTGATTGCATATCGCGCCTTGTTGTTGTTGGGTCAACAAGGTTACGCGCGCCACGGCCTGCACCAGCAGCAGTACGCCAAGGCGTAGCCGCTGCACTCGCTAACTGACCTAGCGACATGACAGACATTGAGATCCCGCCTGCTAATGCTGAAGCAGTGCCGGATACCTCAAGTAACACCCTATAAAGCACCCAGCCAGTGATTAAAACTTCACCCACCATGAAAAAGGCATTGTCATTGTTGTTCGCAAAATCAACGCCATTAATGATTAGTGAGAAGATAGCGATTGCAAAAGACATTACAATGCCAATCAACACGATTTTAAATACAAAAGTGAGCGTTTGACCAAGCCAAGAATCAAAGAACTTGGCTGTAACAGGGAACAGTAAGAATGCTAAAAATAATGGGCCTATTGCAAGCATAATTTTTAACAATACGGTTGCCATAATAACGGTCGTTCCTCCAACGAGAACAAGCACTATAGTTGATAGCATTATCACGATTGCCATAATGTTCCATTGCAGGATTGAACCGAAATCTGTCCAATCTGCTTCGTCAGCCTTAACGAACGCATCACTTGCAAGGCCAAAACCTTTAGACAGGGTGTCATCTATATCTTTAAAGATAGTCCCACCACCAGAGCCTAGCGCAGCTGATAGACCGTTTTGCAGACCATTAATGGTATCGACAATCCAGCTTAAATAGTTAGGCGCATTTAGGGCAAGTGCTGCAATGATGACTATCTTTGTTGCCTTAACAAGAAAGTCATAAAACGGCTGTTGGATTTTACCGACAATGACCAAGTAACCATAAAGCGTGATAAACAAGCCCACGCCTAATGTCATTGTAGGTTTAATTGCTGTTATTAATGCAGCGGCTTTAGATGAAACAAAGGTTGCTGTAATAACATCAAAAGCCCCACCTATACTCTGAAAAATTGTCGATTCAATAGCCATATTTAAAGTCTTTTATTGTTTTAGATCATTAAGATCTATTCTGATAGTTCCAGTCCGTTTTTTAGCTTGAATATTGTCAGCTTTTTTAGCATTCACACAATTAGCGGATAAGGCTTTTTCACCCGGATTATTGCTGCACTCAGCAACTTTTTCTAAGCGTTCCTTTTCATTTGCTTTGTAGTGCTCAACCGTATTTATCGGTTCAGCATCACCACAAGCACTTAGTAGAGCAAAAATTGCAGAAAGTAATATATATCTTAATTTCATTTAAAGACCTCCAAATACGCCTAAATCAATAGGGTCAATTGTCCCTTCTCGTTTTTCAGCAGTGATATTAAATTGTTGTTGCTTCTCAAGTCTTAATTGTTCGTTTGTATCAGAAATCATCTTGAACATCGTTAACTTGGTTTGCTCATTCTGGATAGCCGTTTGTTCCGTCGCAATACGTGCGGTAAGTTCTGCGATAGCTTTAGGATCAGTTGTTTTATTAATCTCACTCATTAACGAGTCAATCTGATTAAGCCGTTCTTTGGACTTATCGTAAGCGTTATTTTGAAATGCTAAATCTTGTGCAGATCTAGCAGAGCCAGCTTCGCATAAAATACGCTCGTCAGCAGTGCTAAAGCTTTGGCAGCGGTTGCCTATTTTATTTTGATTAAAGATAGTCTGAGCATCACCAGTAAGCCCGGCATATCCGCCTTGCCTTATCTGGTCATATACACCTTGCCAATTCGCGGGTAAATATGTCCGGAATTTAGGATCGTTAAATATTGAACCAAGGTTACGTTTTCCAGTAAGGCTTTCATATTCTTTTTCAAGCTGGTTTATCTGAGAAATCATCTGGTCATATTGCAACTTCCACTTAGCGACAGTTTCAACTTGATTTAATATATCAGTCGCAATTGATGCTCCATCCGTAACCGGGATCTGTGCGTATGTATTGGCACTAATCAAACATGATGCAATCAATAGAGTCAGTTTCTTTTTCATAATCATTCCGTCCTTATGTGATGGTGACAAATTAACCGCGGCCAGGCGTATTAATTGTCACCATAAGTGGTTATCCGTTATTTCTTCTTTCTTTTAATACTGGCCTTGTTGCTGATCCTGCTTTTCTTCGTTCCACAAATGGCGCGTTGCTGTTGTTAGACCTAGCTTTTCGCTGTTCATGAAAGATAGGAATCCAATCCTTTGGATCTTCGCCAACTTCAGCCATCACACGATCTAAAATCTCTACGTTGTCCGTGCTTCCAGAAAGAATAGCTAACTCGTCATCCATGCCCGACAAATCAAGCCATGCAATGGAAGAATTATGACCCTGCTTGACAAGGAACATACGGCTTTCTTCATCTAAGTTTCTAATGATCTGAAACTCAGAGTTAGTGACCTTAAAGCCGTTAATATATTCGTCATAATCTGCTTTTGGATTCGGTAAATAAATTTCGGTAGCGACTTGCTGTACTAGCTCTGAAGCTTGCTTTGAATTCAATAAACTTGTCGGCATTTGCGTTGCAAAAACACCAAGCCCGTTTTGCTTACGAATAGTAAGCTGTTTATTGCCTACAAAGCCGCCAAACGCTTCATCATCAACCCACTTCCATGCTTCATCCATAAAATAGATGAACCTGCGGCCATCAATGACGCTTTCCATTCTATGCAGTAAATACATAGAGATAGGCGTTCTGGTTACTTCATCATCTAAGAACTCTGTTCCGTCAAAGCCGTAACTGGTATGCGTTGTGAAATCTAATAAATCAGTTTCACAATCTAATACCCACCAGTAAGCGCCTCGTTTGCCGTTACCATCATCAAAACACCATTCCGCAAAACGTTTAGCAATACTATTTTCTTTATCTGCTCTGTCATCACCTTCATTGATGTTTTGCAGAACGATTGAAGCACGCCTTAGTTCTTTTGGCATCTTCATAACTGTTCTAACAGCATTGGTGATGCGTTCTTTATCGTTTGCTGTGACGGCTTCGCCGCCTACAGAAACCATTTTGCGAACTAGCCTCTCAAGAAATAAGATATTGCTTTCTGTTTCTTCCATTTGAAAAGGGTTCAACCCTGTAGGTTGCCCCTCTTTAATCGCAAAATATTTACCACCAATAGCCCTTATAACGAGTTCAGCCCCTCTATCCTTGTCAAAGAAAACATCGGTGTATCCGACCTTTGAATCACCTTTGAATTTTTGGCTCTGACAAAGCAGCGTGCTTAACAGCACTGTTTTACCTGCACCAGATTGACCAATTATCCGGGTGTTACCTAACACCTTTTTATCAAAAGCCTCTTCCTTATCTTTTGAATAATGATAGTTGAAATAAAACGGCTGGCCTGACGGTGTTTTAAACAGCGATACAGCCTCACCCCAAGGGTTGCCGGTACGCTTCCCGCTTGTGAAGTTATGAAAGCCTGAGAATCCCGCAAAGTTCTTGCTTGTTACCCCTGCAATCCTTGGGCGATATGACCAATTGCAAGGCAATTGTGCGTAGTAAGCCGCATCTGTTGCCGTACTTATTAAAGCAGCTAGAAACCCTAAGTCTTGGATAATAGCCATTGCTGATGTTCTATTTTGTGTAACCTTTTCAACAGAATCACCGAATATCATTAACGAGTAATGATATTCACCCATTGCGAACTCGCCTTGAGTCAGCATATCCAGTGCTTCTGCCATTTCATCAATCTGGGTAACAGAAACATCTTCAGCATTGACCAGCTGGTTAGCCTGCGTTTCTAAAAATTCTTTACCTTTCGTTTTTGACATAAATGAAAAGGATTGCGTCATTATGTATTCATATTCTTCATACATAAGACTATTCAGCAAACCGGGTTCAGTGTGTGAAGAGTAGTCCTTAAAATCTAAAGCTTGGGCAAAATGCGTTTCTGTTGGTGTTCTAATTTCAATTGTTTCAGTACCAGCAAAGATCCAAGCATTACCTAGATAACTATTAAGCGGTGCTTTAGGTACCCGTACTTTTTGCCAAGTCCCTGTAATCAAGAAATTTAAAAACGAAAGCGCTGTTGAACACAACACTTCATTTTCATCAAGATACGAACCAAGAGCCTCGATGTCATAACGCTTCATACTTGCTTCTACTTGGTAAGCAATTTCTTCAAGCTTTGATAAAGCAGCTTGTTCATCACTTTTAATTTCTTTCTTACTGCGTCTGCTGGCTTTTCTAGCTGATTTAGCCATTCTTGTAGGCGTTGGCCGATACACAATAGTTAAGTAAAGTTCATTAGCCATCATGCTGTAATTTTTAAACGAGTCGTAATACTTATCGTTTAAATCTTGGCAAAAACCATTATCAAAGAAAGCATCCAACTTATCGGTTGTCCGTCTTCTTACGTTATGAGTCCAGATAGCAACACTATCTGAACCAATCGATCTAAACAATGTGTTTAGCTGGTTTTTACGTCTGGTTACAAGCTCTGAGTCAGCTGTTTCAAAACTGATACCGCCCACCTTCCAGATCCTTGCAAAATCACCTTCTTTAGTCTTGATGACATGTTTACCAACATGGCTCGAATATGGAATAAAGGGGGCAACATTCCTTTCATTATTCACTTGCTCTGCATACTGCGTATTTGCACTCATAACTTATCCCTGTTTACGCTTTTTGAAATCAATCGGGCTATAAGCCGATGCTTTCCAAAACGACTGATTTTTAAACCTATAAGCAAAACGGAACTTTGCTTTTAGCCATAACAGCCTAAATTGCTGGTCGTCCTGTTTTGCTATTAATCGCATCATTGCAAGCACTAATGGAAGAAAAAGCAAAACGAGCAATGAGGTATAGATTGCAATTAAAACAAAGAAAGCTATAACCACAGCCAACGGCACTAAAGGTATCCCAAACCTCATAGCAGGCCGTGTACAGCCTTTAAAGATGGGGTCTATTTCTATGTGTGTATTGCTCTCTTCCATGCTCTAGCCAAGCACCCAGATTGCAAGCTCCGATGCACCACCAATAAGTAGTCCGCCGCCTAAGATTTTTGCAATTTCTCCTAAATCAGCACGTTTAAATAAAAATTGATAGCCCGACCACATGATCGCAATTGTGACGACAACAATTGAGATACCCCTTAGCAAGGCTAAGACGTTATCCATAAATGTATTTACTTTTGCCAAGCCACCTTGGGCAAATGCTGGTTCAATTACTGCCATCATTGCAAAAGCAAATAATGCTGTAGCCTTTGCAATCGTGTTAGTTGTATTTGTCTTGTTTTTCATTACTTTTCCTTAGTTGTGTTTTGGACATGTCCAAACTATTTAAAATTGCCAGACCTATAAAGGCAGACCTTAATAGGGTGTTGCGGATTCCAATATATACTATATTGGTTTTTCGTGCTATCACTTTTTAAAAAACTAAAAGTACGTGACTCCCTCGTTTCTATTGTCTTTATCTTCGCTGAGTAATACGCCATTCACTGTGACACTTGAACGGCTTTTAATATCCTTGATGATGGCTTTTTTCTTAGGCTGTGCTTGTCTAGACTTAACCGCAATTGCCGCCGTGTTGCTTGCGCCTTGCCCAAGGACTCGCTGTACGTAGCTTTTCCCGTCTACCGCTTCAGTGATAAAGCCCGTTTTGAAATTGCCGCTGTAATAACAAGACAAAGCCATACCAATTGCTTTGTTTTTATCTTCAGTTTGCTTGGAGGCTCGCGTATAACACGCTTCATATATGGCAGCACCAACCTTTAAATTCTTGCAGGAATTAAACACTGAAGAAATATCTAGGTTATACGTGTCGAAGTTGGTTTTATTGACTTGGGCTAGTCCTGCTGAGTAATTCCAGCCCTTCTTTTCAAGCTCTAATGCCGTGGCTACAGCTTCTGCTTCGTTTTTAGGCTGTCTTACAAGCACGCCTTTGACTACGCCAATAGCGTAAGGGTTAAAACTGGATTCGGTTTTAACTATTCTTTCAAGAATTTGCGGATTTGTTTGAGGGGCGCATTCCGCTGCGAGCGCTAAAAAATCGAACATCCTTTGTTCCGTTTTGTTGTTTTTCCATAATTATACACATTGGTCGCTGATATGTATATTTTTGGCTTCTTTATTTATGGTAGCTTTTGATTCCTGAAAATCGTCACCAATTCTGTTTTATATACTTCTTTGAGGTGCTTGTTTAGGCGGTTAAGATCTTTAAATATTTTTGGCTTGTTACGTTCTCTTCTTGTTGCAAGATACCAGATTTTACCTTGAGCGTATTTTAGTTCTGTTACTACATAATATGTATCTTCCATTTCCATTATATGTAGCTTATCTATAGCGCCTTGTTTTGCCGCTGTGATAAGTTCTGTTTCGAGTATGCTCGTTTCTTCACTACAGGGTGTGAGTTCTATTTTTTCGCTCATTCGTTGTCTTTGTAGTTTATGCATGCTGGGTTCTTTTCAACGTCCTTGTATGAAAAAAGCTTGCAGCTTCGGGTGACTCTGCAAGCTTTAGCAACTCTACTTTAATTGATCGGGACAGTAGAATTACTTGGTTTTATTCTACCATTAGATTTTTTGTTTATACAATTTATATAGATTTGTTTCTTTATATTAGGCTTTGTTTTTAAGGCTTGGGTTTTGGTGACAGCTTTCGTGCCAGGTGTTTCAGTTTTTGTCACCAGATTAAAAGCTTATGGGCGTTCCCCTTCGGGTCATTCCTTTTCGGGTTCGCTAAACGCTCATTGCTACGCAACAAGCCCTTTCAGTCATATAACGCAAAAGCACTGCATTATCGACATATCAACAACGCTATCCGCCTGCCTTAGAGGGGCTGCTCCTGCATTATGGATATGTGGATAATACAGAATAGACTTCCAGTCTATTAATGAACTAAACATGATGTGAAAGC
Organism: Bathochordaeus stygius; assembly: GCA_004367955.1. Classification (NCBI taxonomy): domain Eukaryota; kingdom Metazoa; phylum Chordata; class Appendicularia; order Copelata; family Oikopleuridae; genus Bathochordaeus; species Bathochordaeus stygius. The sequence continues at coordinate 15,310 of SCLE01416838.1, read as the reverse complement.
CAATTTTAGTAGTCCAACCTTTGAAGCGTCCTACTGTTTGTTCTGCAATGTTCCCGCCTTATTCGACGTATAGCGTATTCCAGCTACAAGCCAAGAGTGCGCAAGCCAAATGCTCACCCGTTCAGACTCACTCGCCCTGCTCGTTCCCTTAGCCTGCGGCTTCCGCTTTGCTCCTGTCTTGTATCTTCCATGCGCTTTTAATACGTCAGGCGAAAACGATTAGCAGATCCAAACGAACTTAAATCAAAGGGTATTAAATATGACTACTTTCAATAATCACATCATGCGTAATTCAAAAAAAGATAAAAAGCAGGCTCTACGAAAAGCAGGTATTAAAAAGACTTTTTCTATTGGAAGCAAACATTATTTAATGTTAAATATGGTGACAAGATAACACCAATATAGTATAATTTGGTTATAGATTGAACCATCACAGGAGGTTATAAAAATGAACTTTATTGAAGACTTTATTATTGCAGTGGCAACCTCGTTTTTCAGGGGTCTAATCTCTGTTGGTGGTTTCCTTGTGACTATTCAAGCTCTCATTTTCGGTTTCATTGGTGCAAGTATTTTATTAACCATCCTTGCAGCTGCATTAGTTGGTATTAAAACACTTGTTTTAGGGTAAGGTGATTTAGATGAAAAAAACATACATAAATGACATTGTAAAACTGCTTGCAGATCTGCCGACTCGTGCGGAAGAACTAGAATCAGAGATCAAGCAGATTGATGAAGAAATGAAAGCACTGAATAAAGCAGGCTTAGTCTATGCAACTGAGTATTGGCGTAAAGATAACAACGATCAGCCTAAATACTTTTATTTGTTATACCCTACTAAACAGGGTGAAAAAAGAAAGCGTGAATATATTGGTTGCGACCCTATCAAAATTAAAGAAAAGCAAGATGCAATCGTTCGAGCTAATGACTTTGAAGAACTCAAAGAACGTAAACGGATATTAGAATTAAGGATTGATTCAGTCTTGAAGAAACTGAAGGAAACAGAAGGTGTATTTTCAGGTGAACCTTCGTATTCATGGGCTTATTAATTTAAAGGATTAATTGATAATGGCAGGTAAAAAAATGATGGCTAATAAACCACCAGTGACCGTAAAACAAAGCATTCAATATGACTTGTTTAGTCAGTTTATAACAAACGATGAACAAAAGGTTTCTAATACCGTTGAGGTTTGGGAAAGCATACCAAAGTATTTTTTTACCCCTGCTATGGTTAAAAAGCTTCGTACAAGTGATGGGCTGGCCGGTTCGTACACATGGAAATATTCTTATAACAGCGGTGATTATGCAATAAAAATACAGCCTGCTTTGATTACTGAAGACGGCGTTGAAATGGCTTGGTTCCCCGGTGTTACTGAAGAGTTAGTTGAAGAAGCGCTGAAAAAGATATTGTCTGATCAACGCTATGGAATGCACGATCAAAGCAATGTTGAAACATGGGTTAAGTTTACATTAAGCATGGTTCAAAAAGAGCTAAAGTTACGTAAAAAAACACGCTCTATCCCTGAGATAAAAAAAGCTATTGCTGTATTAAGCTCTTGCGTTCTCACTCTCTATAAAGATGAAAAAGAGGTCTGGAAGGGTTCAGTTTTGCAAGATCTAGTTACTGTCGGACGTGAAGAATACATTGAAGATCCTAGTTCATATCACCTTGCTAGATTGCCTGTCTTTATCAGTACAGCGATTAATAGCCTAGAAACAAGACAATATAACTATGACAATCTCATGAAGTGTAAAAGCAGCCTAGCGCGTTGGATAAATAAACGCTTAATCAATCGTTACACGCAGGCCAGTTTTACAAACACGTATCATTTCATGTTTTCAAGTATTCAAGCTGATAGCGGTTTACTTCAAAACAAAAGACCCAGCGATAACCGTTCAAAGCTTCTCGCAGCACTAGATGAACTGAAAGCAAGGGACGTTATATCGGGCTATGTAAAGACGGAGAATGACAATAAAAAAACAGGCGAGATTAACGACGTTAAATATGTAGTTAAACCATCACGCTCATTTATTGCAGAACAAAAGGCAGCTAATAAGCGTAAAAAAGACCAGTTACAACTAGGCATAAGGTAGTAGGAATAAGCCGCAGCTATACTGCTTTTTTTGCCGACACTATCAGCTTGGACAAAAGGCCGGAAGTCACCATTAATGCTTATCCACATATCAATAATGCAGGAGCAGCCCCACCAAGGGCAGGCGGATAGCGTTGTTGATATGTGGGTAAGTATATTCCGGGTTGTAGGAATAAGCCGCAGCTGTCCAATGTGGTAGGTATAAGCCAGAGCAAACGGCCAAAACTGGTAGGTATAAGCCGCATCAACTGGTAGGTATAAGCCAGAGCTTTTTTTAGGGTCTATTTTTAAGGACTTACCCACAAGTGAACTGGTAGGTATAAACCAGAGCTAAGGCTCTAAGTAGTAGGTATAAGCCGCGAAGCCTTGTTTTTGGTTGTAGGTATAAGCCAGAGCAAACGGCAAAACTGGTAGGTATAAGCCGCAGTCTATCTCGATGTAGTAGGTATAAGCCAGAGCAAGCGGCAAAAATGGGAAGCTAAGTTGATGATTAATTGAGATATTTCGATTTCGTAATAATCGCTAGTCTTTAACCTTCTTTTAATCTAAAAAATTAATCGTATTCACAAGAAAAAACACCTACCCTTCGTGCTACGCACTCGCCCCGCCAAAGGCGGCCAGCTGGTTACTACGTAACCAATAAGGTGGGCGCTACGCGCCACCTACACTAGATAAAAACGGACTCTTACAAGCACATACATAGCTTTTAAGTTATCACTCTTTTTTCGTTAAAAGAACAAAGCATTAATGAAGTCGCAAAGCGACACCAATAACAAACCATGACACTTTACGGTCTGTGATGAAACTGGTCTAAATGACCAAAGAGTTACCACTCTTTGCTTGTGCCTATCGGCACACCCTACGGGCATTAAGACACGGATAAATCACGCATCAAGCGCCCTTCGGGACACTTGATCCGCTCAACCGTGTTCTTATGAGAACCAGTTTTGAAAGGATAGTTATAACTCAACATGACTAAAGGTTTAGCAATGAAGTGGTGGTGAAAGTGCTTACCATACGTCCGTAAATCAATTCTAAGCCGGTTTCTACGGTCTAGGTATATCTAACTATACAAAAACAATTTAAGTGCCTTATACGCTTTTAGAATTAAATGTTTTATTTCTGCTTATCATTCTGTTTTATTAATAAAATATATTGTTTTATTTGGTATAAATGGTGTTTTATTTGTGTTATTTCTGATATAATAGCTATGCGTTCTTAGAAAAGGGCGTTCACATTAATTATGGAGATAAGGACATGCAAAAAAATATATTCGTTGGTCACGTTGCACAAGAACCATCAAGCACTAGTTCAGTAACTAAGTTTACTTTGATTTCAAATGAATACGCTGGCAAAGATGCTGAAACTGGTGAGAATAAAGAACGTGCTGTAGCACTTAGTTTTTCAGCCTTTGGTAACTTAGGTAAAGCGATTGCTAATAACGTGATGAAAGGTGATCAATTGGTTATCGAATACCGAATTGAAAACAACAACTATAAGGACAGTGACCAGAAAGACGTTTATAGTTTTAACTTCGTTGTACTGGATTTCGAGTTTGGCGCACCGGGACAAGCAAAACGTGATCAACTTTCTGAGTAATTTTTATGGGTAAAGAACTCATGGATGCTGCCAAGTTCGACTTGGTGGCATCATCTTTATGTACAAAATGGGCTAGTAAAACATTAGATGTTGCAAGGCTAGTTCTTGTCGATGGCGTGTCCTTAAATGATGCGGCCATTAAGAAGAATATGACACCTCAACAAGCAGCGGTTTCAAAATCAAGATTCTTAAAAAAAGAAGCTCAATATGATGCGGCCAGAGTGAGTAGTTATATGCAGCGGGTACAACCAGAATTAGAGATATTCAAAACTGATATAAAAACCCTTCGGGACAAGGGCTATACATCAAAACAAATGGTTGACTACTTAAAAGAAAATGGAGTTATCACAACAATAGATAACCTCGATAATTTTATGAAAGGCTTCGGGTGAAAATTATGAAAACATTGGTATTAGCAAATCAAAAAGGCGGAACTGGTAAGAGTGCGGTTGCCTGTCAATATGCTTACTTCCTATCATCTTTACGTGATAAAAAGGTTATTTTCCTTGATTTTGATCATCAAGGTAATAGCTCTAAATCAATTGCACGTTCAGAACTAGCAACAGTATCTAAATCAACGGCAGCTGATGTTTTAATGGGAACAGCTAAAGTTGATGAACAAAGCGGTTTTGTTTTAGTTCCTGCAAGTGCAGAACTAAGAAAGCTTGAAAAACAGCCGGGTAATCATAATCAATATGCGTCAAACCTAAATACTTTTTTAGAAAGCGTTTCGGATAACTTTGATATTTGTATTATTGATACAAACCCTAACCCAGATATTAGAATGACAGCAGCATTAGTTTTAGCTGATTTTGTCTTATCGCCAGTTCAATTAAATCAAGAATCAATTGACGGCATTAGCGACTTACAAAAAGATATAGCTAAAATCAAAAGTGCTTTAAATCCAAAATTAACATTTATTGGTATTTTGCCAAACTTGGTAGAAGGGACACCTTTTCAAAAAGCTAATCTAAAACAAATCACTGAACATTATATGAAGTTAATGATTCCATTAGATGATAGCGGCAGAGTGGCAGCCATCCCAACCAGAACAGCAATAGCTGAAGCACAAGCAGCGGGTGTACCAGTTTGGATGATTAAAAAAACAAGTGCTAGGGAAACGTGGTCAAGAGTAAGGCCAATTTTTGAAAAAGTTTTAGCAGACATGGAGGTTTAATCATGGCTTTAGATTTAGGCTCGTTAGATGATTTAGAAATTAGTTCTTCAGATGGTTCAGCAATGGAAATTCCATTATCAAACATCATTGAAGATCCAAACCAACCAAGACAAGAATTTTCAGCTGAAGCAATGGCAGAAATCACAGCTTCAATCGGATTACGCGGTGTTAAAACACCTATTTCAGTTAGAAGCAACCCAGCAGGTGATCCGAAATGGATTCTTAATCATGGGGCAAGACGTTATCGGGGTTCAGTTGCAGCCAAGAAAACAACAATTCCAGCCTTTATTGATGAAGAGTACGACGATTACGATCAAGTTATTGAAAATATACAGCGTGACGATTTAAAGCCAATGGAGTTAGCTTTATTTATCGACAAGAAAATTAAAGAAGGTGAAAAAAAATCAGCTATTGCTAAACAGTTAAGTATTGGCTCGGCTGAAGTAACAAACCATCTTGTATTGATTGATCCACCTTCAATAATTGATGAAATTTATCGTTCAGGTGTTTGTAAATCAGCTAAAACACTTTATCAATTAAATGCTGTTTATAAGAAGTTTCCTGAAGAGGTTGACGAGTGGTATAAAAAAGATCCAGAAGTCACAAGAAAAACGGTCAGTGATTTAGCAAAAAGACTTAAAAACCCACCTGAAGATTTGGACATGTCCAAAACTGAAGAAAATACACAAGAGTCACCAGATGGTAACGCAGTCTTAGAAAGCACTGAGCAAGAAGGTGATAACGGTTCAGAGGATAAAACCGAAACTGATGATACCGTTAAAAAACCAGCAACCAAACCAAAGGCAGATCCTAACGTCATTAAGAAAGCATTATTGATTGTTGAATTTGACGATAGAGCAGCCGTTATTTTGCTTGATAAAAAGCCTAGTGCAGATGGTTTAGTCATTATCAAATATGAAGATAATGGTGAAGAAGTCGAAGTTGATGCAGGCCAATGTAAGATTAACCGTTTAACTGAGTGGCAATAATGGCAACTGAAACGCGAGGTAAGCTTATTTTTAATAAGCTTACCTTTGCTTTCGTTTCAGGTTTTATACTTGGGTCTATATTAATTTATTCACTTACTTCAGATTCTTTAGAGCAACTAGAAGCATTGCAGAGAGAGCTATTTGTAGCTCTTTCAAAACAAGCAGAAACACAACATCAAAAAACCTGTGAAGTGTCTTTAGATAACGGTGTTATTCTAAAAAACATATTGTACGCTGAAACAAAAGCCCAACATGCGAAAGGTTTATCCAACCGCTCTGATATTCAAGGCGGTATGCTGTTTGTCTTTGCTGAAGAAGATAACCTTTCATTCTGGATGAAAGATACTGCTCAAGATTTAACAGTTGGTTTTTTCAATAGTGAAAAAACATTGTTCAGGACAAGTGATATGAAAGCTAATACTGAACGTTTCCACATGTCTTTATCTAAAGCATTAATTGCGCTTGAATTGCCGCAAGGTCAATTCAAGCAAAATAAAATCAAAGTAGGGGATAAGATTTCATCTTATACCTGTTCTTAATCTTTGGTGACAATAGCAGCTGTCCCAGGCTTTTTAATTGTCACCATCTTTGGACTTTTAATCGTCAAGGGTGAACCGCAGAACGCAGCTAAGGGAGTAAGCGTAGCGAGCGAGTCTGAACGATTGAGGATTCAAGCGTAGCGATCCCTTTACTATTCAAAGTACAAATAACTCACCCTTTCTAGCATGGGTTGCAGATCTTTTATCTGCAACCCTGCTACCGGCGAGGGGGGAGAGTCCAGAGAGGCACAGCCTCTTTGGGTAAGGCGTAGCCGCGCAGTTAATCAAATAAGTAATTTTCCTTTTAAAGATTGGAGAGTCCAGAGAGGTTTTACCTCTTTGGGCAAGGCAAGGCCGCGCAGCTACAAACTCAGATTTAGATTGAAAGATTGGACATGTCCAAGTAATATTGAGGTTAGAGGACTACAGCAGGATAGGCTTTCGCCGGTAAAAGTTGCACTTTTTGGTATTATTTTATTGTTATTGGACTTGGACACGATGAAAAAAGCGGGTAAATCTTTGAATGTCCACCTTGGCGAAGATTTAAAAGGGTGGTGGATAGATTATTGTGAACAACGCAATCTATCGCCCTCTGGTGTCATCAAAGATGACATCATGAAACTTAGAGAAAAGCAGTCCGGGGGAAAAAAACGGCCTGTTTCTCAGTTACATGATCAGGCAGATACAGATAAAAAGAAGCGTGTTGAAATTCAATTGACCCAATCTGAATACAAGGCAATTGAAGCTAGGGTTGAATCAGGAAGTGTCCAACGATTCATAATTAATTCAACACGAGCAAGCCTCACAAATGAACCACAATTTTCAATGGATGCAATAGAAGCCTTGTGGTCTTCATCTTATGAACTTCGTGCAATTGGTCGAAACATCAACCAAATTGCAAAGCGTCTAAATACTTTAGATTCGCTTATAAGTGAAGTTCCGTTAGATGACTTAAACGGTCTTGAAAAGATGATTACTGAACATACGAATAAAGCAGCACTTCTCATTTCAGCAAGTTTAGATAGATGGATTTTAGAAGATGGCTAAATATATTGATGGTGTATTAAAAGAATGGGGTGATCGGACAGATCGGCCTATTGCTAAGGGTCGAAAGAACAGGAATGTTAGCGGGGGACGTGCAAGGATGCGCGCGAAAAATACGCCAACTTTAAAAGCCCGTGACAAGTTGACTTTGACCATTTCAAAAGCATCTGAAGTGATGGTTAAAATTTCCGGCAGCGGTAAAGATGTTAAACATATCAAAGCGCATCTTGATTACATTTCAAGAAATGGCAAGCTCGAATTAGAAGATGAGCGCGGCAATGTTTATTCTGGTGCTTCAGAAGTCAATCAACTTCGTGATATGTGGTCTGACTCAGGCTATCGTATAACGCCTGAAAATGGCACAAAACGAGAAACCTTCAATATCGTTTTATCCATGCCACCGGGTACAGACCGTGAAGCAGTCACGAACGCAGCTCGTGACTTTGCAGCAGAAACATTTTCCGATCATCAATATGCGTTTGCATCACACGACGACGAGAAGCATCCACATGTTCATTTGTCGGTTAAAGCCGTCAATATGAGAGGTGTTCGCTTAAATCCACGTAAAGCAGATCTTCAGCAATGGAGAGAACAATTTGCAGATGATCTAAGAACGCATGGCGTACAGGCTAACGCTACTGATCGTTCTTTGCGTGGGGTTACAAATAAAAGCATCAATCAATCTGTTATTCACATTGATAGAGGTTTTATTAATGGTCTTCGTGAGTCATTATCAAATGTGACTAAAAGCCAGCAACTTGATAATAAGAAGCCAGATCGTGAATATGCTGTTAAGGGCAAGCCCGTTAAAAACCTATCACAAGCTATACAGGCAAAAATTCGGAGTACAAGGTCTGAAGTGTTGGGTTCTTATCAAAAGGTTGCTACAGCCCTTGCAAAAGGCAGCAATGATGATAAAAGGCTTGCTTTAAATGTTGTTTCTTTTGTGAAATCTATGGATAGATTACCTTCAGATAAGATCCGCATATCTGGCCGTTCAGAAGAGAAACAAGCTCAACAAAATACAGATAAGGAAAGGTAAAGATTGGTGACATGGTTCCCGCATCGATGACGAGCTCATGTCACCAAGTTATTTTTTATTTTGTGATCGCCATTTCCAAGGCGGCATAGCTTGATATTCTGATGTTGACCATAAGCCAATTTTATTAGTCTTTGCGAAAGCCTCAGCAGCAAAATATTCTTCGCCTGAATAATACTTTTTGTATACCCAAGCACCTCCTTGTTCAATCATAGCCTTATTTACATCTTTGCCGTTGTATTTAATAGAACAGATCCAACGTCTGTAGTATCCCTTTTTGGGGCAGCTTAGTTGAACGTATTTATTGCCAATCATATTAGCTAATAGTCTTGCAGATTTTTTACCGTATGGTTGCCCTCGTTCAGGCGCATCAATACTGGCTAATCTGACTTTTAAAACATTGTTGTCATGGTTCAATACATTGATGGTATCTCCGTCAATGATTGAGATTACAAGTAGTATTTCTTTAAGCATATAATTAATTGTTTTATATTGGTGACAAATTAAGCATGTCCAGGCACGTTCTTTGTCCCCAAGTTTTAGATTCGGGTTATAAGTGGCTTATAATTTCTGTTTCTAAGCTATCTAAATAGGTTTGGCTTTCTGCTGCAAGTTCATCATTTTGCATTGCACCCGCGTATTTATGAATTGCTGTCACTAAGTCAGTCTGAAAATTGACTGGATCGTTATGTTGAACGCCCAATAATTCAAGTGCTAAAACCAGCTTATTTGATACGCTGAAAACACTTAGATCTAAAACCTTATCTTTATTAAATTCCATTTTCCGATTTCCCTATAGTAGTTTGGTTGGTGCATTATAAGTGTACTTATAATAACAGTTAAAACCGTTAGTGCATTATGGGTTATTATAACTTATAATGCACCCCTAAAACAACACTACTTATAATGCACTATGTTTAGAATTTACGGATATTTAAGAGCATCAACAGAAGATCAAGATGCTTTGAGGGCTAAAGCGCCTCTTGAACAATTTCTTTCTCAATTCGACCCGGAAGCAAAAGTTGCTCACTGGTTCATTGAAAATGAATCCGGGGCGAAACTTGAACGGCCAGAATTATTCAGGCTGTTAGATGTGGCCGTTGCCGGTGATGTTTTGCTTGTCGAGCAAATTGATCGATTAAGTAGGCTTACTAAGAAAGATTGGGAAAAGCTCAAGAAAATCATAAATGATAAACATGTCAGGATTGTTTCACTAGACCTGCCGTCAAGCTATATTTTGATGAAAGAAGCGGATGATTTCACCGATAGGATCTTAACGGCTATTAATGATATGTTGCTTGACTTCATGGCAGCGTTCGCCCGTAAAGATTATGAGGATCGACGCAGAAGACAAGCACAAGGCATTACCAAAGCTAAAGCTGCTGGTAAGTATAAAGGCCGTCGTGAAGACCATGCCTTACATGCAAAAATAGAACAACTTTTACGTCAAGAATCATCCTATAACTTAATCGTTCAGGTTCTTGGTTGTTCACGGCATACCATATCTAAAGTTAAAAAGCGTATGGATGCCGAAGCTGAAGAATAGTAAAAACAACACCACATTTACTATCCTTGTAAAAAATCGCGCCATTAATCTTATGACGCGATTATTTTAACTGAAAACGTTGTAATTGCTCTGATAGGAAAACACGATCAGAGCAATTACCATCATTGATTATTCAGTCCACGGGTTTGATTCGATTGCCCATCCCCACTTGTTAAGTTCAACTCTTTGTCGCTGTTTATCCGCCAATATCAAAGCTCGACTTTTGATAAATACAACGGTAGCCCTTCGGCCATCCTCACCCGTTCAGACTCACTCGCTATGCTTGTTCTCTTAGCTGCGGCTTGCGGTATGGCCGTTGTATTTCTAAAAACCCTTCACTGATTTTGATAGCGGAGCGACAAGAGAGCAGAACTTTTTAATAACAGTGGAGCAGACAAAATGACTATCAATCAAACCCAAGAGCATGAACTAAATAATCAAAATCAGATTACAAGCACTGCCTGCGGCGCGGAACAACTGCAAAAGCAGGATGTTAAAAGCAAAAAAGCATTCAAGAAAAAAGCAAGTATTGATATTTATCAAACAGTGACGGATCAGATTATTGAACTAATGGAAAATAACGGTTCTGACTGGGTAAAGTCTTGGAATGGTGCAGGTCTTCCGGTCAATATTGCGTCAGGTGCAAACTATAAAGGCATGAATGTATTGTTGTTGAGTTTGGCAACAGTTGCGAACAATTTCACATCAAATGTCTGGGGAACCTATAAGCAGTGGACAGACAAGGGCGGCCAAGTCAAAAAAGGCTCTAAATCATCTATGGGTATTTTTTATAAAACGCTGACTATTGAGGAAGAAGAAACAGATAAAAGCAAAAACATACCGATGATAAAACGCTTTGCATTATTTAATATTGATCAGGTTGAAGGTGTTGAAGTAGAACCAGTTGAATTTTTTGATAATCATATTATTGATACAGCGCAAGCAATTCTTGATGACTCAGGCGCAGTGATTAAACATGAAGGGGTTCAGCCTTATTACTCGCCAAGCTTTGATTATATTGTGATGCCAGAATTAAACCGTTTTTTTTCGTCAGATGATTATTATTTAACTGCGTTCCATGAGTTGACACATTGGACAGGATGCAAAACAAGACTTGATCGCGGGTTAAGTATGTCTAAGCGTTTTGGTGATGATGCCTATGCAGCAGAGGAATTAGTCGCAGAAATGGGTGCGGCATTTTTTGGGGCTTATTCTGGAATTTCAGCAGTACCAAGAGAGGATCACGCAAAGTATTTGAACTCATGGTTAAAGGTGTTAAAAGCAGATAAAAAAGCTATTTTTACGGCAGCAAGTAAAGCGCAAGCGGCGTTTGACTTTGTTGTTACTGTTCAAGACGATATTGACGAGATTTAAAAAAACAAAATAAGCCGCCAGAAATGGCGGCTTATTTTTAGTATTGTTTAGGTTTTTCAAATTCAACTAATGCTTCGATATTAGGGTTGTCCCTTACAAACTTATCGTGGCTTGAAGATGTTTCTTTTCGTCGCTTCAGGGCTTGTTCTTTGTCTTTAGTCTCGCTGTCCATTAGTTCTGTATAGGCTTGGAAATCAGCTTCAGTAACCGCTTTGAATTCAGCTATTTTTCCAGCGATACTAGGATCTTTTTTCATTAGTTCTACTGAACCAATAGCAATGATCTTTAAAGACTTATCTATGCTGCTTAATTTCTCTGTGAGGTTTTCTAATAGTTTCTCGGTTTCCACGTCTAATCCCTTAATTATTGGTTTGGTCTATCTTTCAGGCTCGCTATCATCTTGAGTCTTATTTACTTCAAGATCGCTGCTCTTTTGAATATCGGGCAACTCGTTTTTCATATCTCTATCAATTAACTCTTTATTCATCATCACCTTTGCACTTCTTAACTCTTCATAATTTTTAATCTTCTTCTCTAGATAGTTAAAACCAACCGCTTTTATCTGGTGATATTCATTTGAGCCGTTATATTCATGATCACTTCTAGTGCCTGTAATCCCATTCTGAAGCAGTTTTTCTAGTTTCTCTGGCTTCCCTGCTGAAGAATAAACGAAAGCGTCTCTGAGCTGCTTTCCTTCATCCTCAATGCCTATTTCCATAGGGTGTCCAGCATCCTTCGAGAGTTGACGTATAAAAGCTGTAACTGTTCGTGTATTTCCTTCTCTGAAAGGGTGAACCTCCCAAATTTCAGAAGCATGCTTTGCAAGTTTTTTAATAAACTTATCTTCAGGTAAATTTGTTAGGAAGTTATCTCTTTTCAGTTCAGAAAAGGCATACTCAGCACGAGAAGATAAGTTGTCAGGCGGGTATGGATTGTCCGGGTCTGGGTATGCAACAGAAAAATTATTCAAGACTGGTTCATTCTTACCCATCTTAATAGTTCTTGGGTTACCAGCCCATTCATAAGCATCTTGAAAGATATATTTATGAATGTCCTGAAGGTGTTCATAGTCAAAGCTACCCTTTACAGGGTCTTTCATTAAATCCCTTATCCTTACAGAACTGGCTATATTTTCAAATTCTTCTGCTTTTTCCTTGTCTTCGTAACCAGCTTTATTTATTAAAGTTGTTGTTCCGGGGTAGACATACGGATCAGCGTTCTTGCTCATAACTGGCTTTTAATTCTTCAATTGCTTGATCGGAAGTTAATTCACCTCGATCAAGTTTAGCCAATAAAGCAATACCCCTACTTGGAACATCACCACCAGAAGATCGAACCGCATTGATGGCAGCTAATGAAGCGTTTGAAAGGTTTTCGGTTTCTAACAGTTCAGATAGTGAAAGCATATTAAGTCCTTGATTGGTTATCAATTATTAAGCCTCAATTATACCATATTTAAGCCTATTTTACATAAGCTAAATGGTTTGGACATGTCCAAATTGTAAGGCTTCTAAAGAGTGCTTATCTACATATCCATAATGCAGGAGCAGCCCCCCTAAGGCAGGCGGATAGCGTTGTGGGTATGTAAATAAGTATGGTTGTTGGTGACAAGTTCATCTATGGCCAATGAATCGATGCCACCATTTTGGTGACAATTTTTAAGCCAGGTATGGCTAAGTTTGTCACCAAAGAAAAAGCCTCAGCAGATACCGAGGCTTTATTGTTGTTGTGCTTATAAATGATTTAAAAGACCGTTCCATATTTGCCGTTGATCTTAGAAGCCCATCCAGAATGACTAGGGCAACTGGTCAGAAAAGAAAGCCGCTTTTGGGCTGTTCTGTGAGGCTTAAATTTACCCTTCTTAAATTTACGAATGCTGAAGTAATCCTCAATTGCACCGCTGCACTCTGATGATTTTTCGCCTTGCAACATTCCAGCCATGCAAAGCACCGACTCACAAGCATCTTTTGCCTGCGTAACCGGCGACACGATTAATAGGCCGCTGACGGCTAAAATAATAAGATTTCTTTTCTTCTTCATTAGTCCTTTTCCTCTTCTATGATTTGATTATAGATTTCTTCCCTATGAACACTTACATCTTTTGGTGCTTTCGTGCCAATCCTTACTTGATTACCCTCAACGCCTAGCACCGTTAGCATGACATCATCATTGATAATTAGAGACTCGCCAACCCTTCGAGTTAAGATAAGCATGTTCGATACTCCTTGCATTGCTTTTCTTAGAAAAATAACTCGATTTCAACACGGCGGTTTTCTTGCCTATTAGCGGCTGATTTATTCGGGTTTAAATAGTCTTGAGCCGACACGTAATTGATAGTGATAATGTCGTTTGGTACGCCTTGACTAATTAAATAGTTCTTAGCTGCAATTGCTCGATGCATGGCAACGTATTCATCACGCTTACCATGCCTCTTGCCGTCTGTACGGCCTCTTAACTCAACTCTCTTAGCTTCGTGTATATGAGGCAATAGTTCAGCCTTTTTATCAGCGGTTAGCTTCAAGGCTGTCTTATTGTATGGAAAGGTAATCATGACAACCTTTGATTCAGGTTTGTCATCAACTACTTTTTTATCATCTACAGTCTGAACAATTCCAGCTGTCGTTTCATGAATAATTAGCTTATTACGTAATTCTTCAATTTCAGCTTGCATACCCATCTGAGTATCAACATCATAGCTGTTAATCCCCGTTGTGTTGTTACCGTCAACAGTGGGCGGTTTAGGTGGTGTTGAGCTACAAGCGGCAAGTGCTAAAGTAAGTGCTGATAGGGTTAATGTTTTTTTCATCTGTATACTCCATTATATTATTTTGGTTTCCATAATTATATATTATGGTTCTAAAGGGTCAATCACTGCTTTGCTGTTGGTGACAACATCGAGCGACCGGTGACATTATTTTGTCACCATCAATTACCTAGCCTGTTCAGGCGTAACTTCTTTCTGAGGCTCAGGCCGATCAGCGTTCCTGTCATGGCTAGGCGCTTTATTGTCATAAATAGGAACATTCGTAGTAATACCTTGCTGGTTGCGCTCTTGAAGCCTGCTATCAATGGCTTGTCTTAGTTGCTGCTGTTTCACATGGTCAGTCGTCTTTGCAGAGATAACAGAATCAGCAACAGAACCAACAACTTCTTTTTCGGCCTGCTTATCTACATTCCAAGTATTTCTATCAACAGTCTGGTATTCGTTTTCCTTGCCTTTTACCGGCACTTGGACTTTCTCTTTACCAATAAAATTAACTGAAACTTCATCACCAACCTTAGCTTTACCGTCAGCAATTGCGCGTTCAAGATCAACGCCCCAAACCTTTTTTTCACCTTGATCAGTATCAAGCTTCACAAAATAGCTTTTTGCGTTGCCGGGCTTGTCTTGATAATTGGCAGAACCATGATCAAGTAAGCGGCCAGTAAAGCCAGACTTGTTAATATCTTGAGTTGATTTATCTGAACTTATGGCCTGCTGCTTCTCAGCTTGACTTGATTTTTCCTTATCTGACCCTGTTTTAACGACTTGGTTAGTCATCTTCCTATCAAGCTGTTTATCAAGATCGTTAAAGTCCTTTTCACTAGGCTTATAACCGCTAACTTGAATGCCGCGTATGCTCGCTTCAAGCCATACTTCACGTCTAAATTCTGGATGGCCTGATACTTTAATTGTTTTCCAGCCTTTAGCATCTGCCATTTGTGCCATAGCCTGTGATACCCGTTCATCATTAGACGGTGAGATAAGCTTGTTACCTTTGTCTTTAAAGGCAACATTGCGGTTCTGATGTTGATCTTTAAAAAGGTACTTATCACCTGTCTGTTTGAACTGTTTGCCAACGGATTCCATTAGCTCAACTTGTCGGTTCTTTTCCTTCTCAGCTTGATACTGTGAGCTTCTATCAGGGTTGCC
>SCLE01416837.1:0-10331 GCA_004367955.1 Bathochordaeus stygius | reverse complement strand
AACGACAACATTCGGATTAACAATGGTGCGACTAGACTCCGGTTTTTCAAGGAATAGTTGGAAAATTGAGGGACTTAGTAGGGTCGCAGTTGCGAATGTGAAATTGACTACTGTCAATTTGTTAAGAAAGGATATTGAAATCCTGTTGTTTGAACGTTCATAAAGTAAGTTATTTTAATTATTTTCGTTCATTGGATATAAAACGGTACGGCCGTATCCTTTTCTTGGTTAGTAGTCCTCGGATGAAGAAAAACCAGAAATTAAGCGTGGATTAGAAAGAATAAAAGATATTCCTCACGCTCTTATGATAAAATTAGCAACTTATGGATAGGGTAAAAGCTAATGTAATTCAAATACTGACTTTGGATTGACTAGCGAATGAAATCGCAAAAAAGGATAATCGAGGAAATTATTCTCTTGATACAACAGACAAAGACATGTTGTTGTAGAACGTATAAGGTACGTAGAAACCTGCGGGTGTAATTGTTCTCTACAGGAGACGCCAAAAAATTTGAATTCCCCAAACGAATAGACATATGTCGATTAGACTGCGTGATGCTAACTGATAGAATGGAAAGCCACGTGATGTTGTTTGGGAAAAGGAGTCGGCGACAGTATGGAAAGGATAAACACTCCTGATTGGTCGTAATCCCATAAATACGAGGGAGGAGCTAGTGAGGAGATAGTTGACGGGCAAGTCTAATAGCCTTGTATCACTTCATAACAATCTGTCAGTCAGACGAAGCAAATCAAATTAATTTAATGGATTTTACTGAGGTAAGAAGTTTAGATAATTAAAATAAAAAATATTTAATAATTATTTAAGGACAACGAGATAGAAGACCTTCCGGTACTGGAAAATTTAAAAACTGACCTGAATCTCACCCTGAAATGCTCGAGAAAGGACATGGAAACCAGACATATGATGGACAGTATGGCTTTCGTTCCGCTGATTACGGAAGGCCAAGAGAGAAAGAATATCAGGTCAGAAAAGGTGCTGTTCATGGAAATAACGGACAGAGAATCGGACGGGGAGCAAAGGCTTAAAATCCATACGAGCGTGGCCCTCAGGTATTTGAGGATCACAATTTCGGTCAGGACCAGAGGCTAACTGGACAATAGCGATTCATGAGATGGCAGTCAAAAGGGAGCTAAGGGACGCAGTTACGTTCAAGCTGGCAGAAATTTGGGGCCTGCAAAAGGACAGACTGCATTTTGCCATACTGGCTCTAAAGGATAAGGAACAGAAATGGCTACTGGAAACCTGGTCAGCGCTAACTTCGTTTGATAAGCTCAAACACCTGGAAAAGACTAAGGAAAAAGGGTCACAGGAAGAAAATACGGTAGAGGACTTTGATGAGAAACAATTAAAGAGCTTCAGAGCAAAAAACTTGATCGAAGGCGAATTGAAAGGACCGATTGAGGTAAAAGGAGGCCCACTGAGGTCCTTAAAGGAATGGATAGACGAGATTTTCACTCGTATTGATGATCCGGAAACTATCGAGCAAACGGATCAGGTTGAATTCCTTCTCTATGTACAGGACACACCGCAAATGATTCAGACTGAATCAAAAGAGCCTCAGCACCTGGACGATGATGACTGCATGGATGAAATTAAGGTTAAAAACCTATCGCAGCAGGTAATGATTCAAATAATTAAAACTGGAATATAATGTGTAATCTAGGAAATCGATTCTGAGATGGTCTGGGGAACAGATGTCAAAGGCATTTTCAAACGAATGGATAGAGTTTGGTGTAAGAAAGAGCCAATAGGTAAATAACGATTCAAATCAAGTACAAATATTTGAACATCTTAATTTAGACAACATGGTATGGAATGTTCAAAAATGGATAAAGGAGAAAGGATGTCCCTCCAGGCTGCAAAATTCTAACAGTTACTGGAAACTGCTAAAGGACATAAAATTAAAATGTGAATGGAACGAAGAAAAAAGAGCTAAAATGGACTGTCGCATGCGCATGGAATTAAGAATCGCGGAATTTGTCGATAGCCTCAAATGGAGAACCCTATGGATCAGAGCTATCACCATGGCAATGGTTTCAGTTTTATGGTAAGTCATTTTACCCAAATGTAATGGGGAATTTAAGAAAAATCGGTTTCATCACATAAATTTGTAGGTTCGAGGAAACAATTACGGAATGGACAGCGGAGGATGTGGAACTCATTATTGCGGAGAATGCGATCAAAATGATGGTCAACCGAACGCTTAAGATGCAAAAAGAGGTCATTTTCGACTATAAAGAGGTGAATTGAATAAAGGATAAAATAATAGGACAATTTTATAAAAAATAATTCAGAGAAATACCATGTAATTGGAGGTCCTGTTTATGATGAACATGGATCACAGATCGGCGGAAATTGATTCAGAACTAAGAATCAGAATAGATCAAGTTTTCGCGATGCTCATAGAAAGGACCACGTTAAAGCCAAACAAGACGTCTTTCACGGTCAAAATAATGCAAGCAATGAAAGTGTTAATCTATGAAGGCCGAAAAGAATGGATAAACGCAGCAGAAAAAAGGTTGATTAGAGCTTGGACAACCTGGCCGGATTTCAAAAATGAAATAAAAAGAACGATGCCATGGATAGACGAAGACACAGAAATAAAGAAAATGGCCGAAGAAATGTCGGGTGAGAACGGGCAGCTGGAAGTCAATTCGAGACACCTCATTGACTTCAACTATGAGTAAGTTAAAATAATAATTTTAAAAGATTAGGTTAATTACGGTACCAATTAAGAACTAATGGACAGAGAACCAGATTTAAAGACATCTGGAGACAAGCAGCGCTGATCTTGAACAACAAAGAAGGAAATTATGAAGGCTACCTCATTATTCCAAAACAATGGTAGGGCCCTTGGGCATCTGAAGGCATGGATTGTTGCTACCTAGAATGCAACAATAAAGTACAAGGTTTGGCAAATCGTTGCTCGGCACACGTCAAAAAATACGGTCTAGATTTTGAAACGGCGATGCAACAGTTCAACAATAACGACGTCTGGGATATCGAATGGATAGCTGATGACGTATATAAAGAAAGGATAATCCAGGAAGTCCAGGAATGCGAAACCCAAGAAGAAACAGCAAAGTGCCAATATGATAAATTACAGAAATGGGCCGAAATCTGTAAACAGGAATTCAACAGAGAAAGTGAAAAACTTGACATCGAATGCTTAGCGGAGGAAATGCAAGTTGGAGAAGACAGGGCTAAATAAATTTTCTTAGGCATGTGCGAGCTTATGGCCAAAAACGATGTACTATATAAAGGAGACTGGCAAGAAGTTATATCAAGAATGGCGAAGATCTCGACGCGGCAAGGATGGATAGACTTCACGCAATTAGGTCAGTTACCTTACCCATCGGTCAAGAATTAAAAAAAATGTTTTATAGATAAACTTCAAAGAGACGGAAAGATGACAGAGGGTCCTCAGGTTCTCCTAGCCAAACCCAGTCTAGGCTTGTTCGTATCAGGAGAAGACATCGAAGCCTGTAACCCATGGAGGGATCAGCTCGAAACTGAAAGGATACTGTCTTACATTACACCAAAGCAGGCGGAACAGATCGGACCAACACGATTACACGAAGTTGGGGTTCAGGATGATGGAAATAGTCGATTTGGCTGATCCAGGTTCACCCAGGAAACTACAAGGAAACTGGTCAATCGCTAAAAACGATGCTGAAATAAATGAAAAAAGGATAAAGGAAATGCTGGCAATGAGGAATCTAGGGGAAACCCAACTTGGCAAACTGGAATCCACCCTCAAGGATGTACAAAGATATTAAAGAAACAGGGCTGAGATCGAAAGGGAAAAGAGATTAATCGTCGATAAAATGATGACCCTCCATACGGAGTTCAGGATGGTAGAATTGGCAAATCCACTGAATGAATTGGATATCGAGGTCCTATGGTTCACCACAGGCCCAAAAAATCAAGGGAAGTGGTTAAGATCCACTATGCTGCTGAAAAAACTCTTTCCCAACATTGAAAGAATTCAGGATGAAAGGATTAAAGGCTGCGAAAAATACGAGGATCTGTTAACCAGGCCTCTGCTCCTAATGAATCTAAGGATAGTGAAGCGGAACTCCGAATAAGTCTGGAATGGGAAGAGCCAAGAGACCTAATGGATAAAGAAAGAAATGAGTACAGAGGAAAGGTATTATAAAATATCTGATAACGTATATACGCAACATAAATATTAAAGGTCTCAACAGGCTCAACGGATGCATGGCTCAAGTTTCGATAATCACGAAAAACTCTTTGATCCCTTACAAGACACACATCATGCCGCTTGGAGGCGATGAACTGTTCTGGTCCAACCTGGCAATGCTAGGAAATCTGACATTTTGGCAAAGAACGGACAGAGGGAGCATAAGATACGATAGGTTCGGCATTCCTAGAGGAATCGTTCAACCAGGTAATTAATAATAAAACCACAGACCAAGTTAATTAGGCGTGAAGTCAAGTTATAAAATATAAAAACCTTAATTAGGGTAATCAAGATACTAACTACTAATTAAGGACTCCCGAGAAGAAATCTTATCATGCATAACATTGAAGGCCAGATTCTAATGACCAGATGACCAGATGACCAGATGACCAGATGACCAGATGACCAGAAGAACTGGTACACAAAGAGAAGAGAGGTCAACAGTATGGATAAGGATAAGGATCTCACGGAAATCACAGCAGAATTCTGGTCCGTTATGGAAACGAGATGTCTGGATCCAGTAAACTTAAATCGACAAAATATGCAGATCCTGGGAAATTCTTATCACACCGGAAGAATTAAAATCAAGGACAAGGAAAATTATGCAGGTCACAGACGACTTACACAAAAAGGAATACTGGAACGTATGGGAAGGCTTCCTGGTGAAAGTACGAGACTATTTCAATAAAGGATAAAGATAGGGGAATGTTAAAACTCCGAATTTCTTCTGAATTATTGTGCTTTAACTGTTGTAGAAATGCATTTTATACTGCCAAACACATTCCGAAATTAAAAAACGGATAACCGAATAGTTTAAAGATTATTGATATCACATAGCAAGCTTTAGAAAAATCAACTAAACATAAAAATCTTTTAGATATTGAAATATGGCGGGTACAAAAAATTCGACAGCAAGTAAAAAGAAAGCGCTGCCTGGAGTCAAGAAAATTTCCGAAAAAATAAATCAGTTAAGAAAATCAACGGACATCGAATTATGGATAGAGACAGGGGTTTTCACGGACAGATACATTGAAATTCTCAGAGACGTCAACATGATGTTAATGGGCATTCCCCTCCTGTATCAGGCAAACATTGCAAAAAGAGAAAGAATATTGAACAGGCTGAAACTATTCTGGGAAAAAGACCTGTGGCACATTCAACATGATGACTCAGGAATTAGAGAAAATAATATTGAACTTCGGACCTAGAATGGTAGATAATTAGTAAAAAAATCTCCGCAATAAATAAATATAAAATTATAGAGACAATTGACACCTGGGTAATTGAAGAAAGTCTAAAGCAAAAACCAATCAAGGAACCAACAATCGAAATCATGGATGAAGGTAGTTTAAATTGAAATCACACTGCGTGAAATAAATTTGTTAATTAGCCGTAACGGAGTTGGACGCTTACAAATCGGTACAACAGGTGGTCAATGAAGTACATCTGGAAAGTGACAGAGCATCAAACGCGAGCAATAAATAACAAGAGCTCAAGATAGATGAAGGTAAGAAAGCGGCAATGCTCTTAGGGAACAAAAATTAATAAAATTTTAAGAAATACAACAGAAAGCGGAAACCGATGATAATTTCAAAAAAGGAGCGGCAGGCCTAGAAAGTTCAGAACCGGAAACTGAAGAACCGGAAAAGGATCAGGATGAAATTGACACGGGCATCATAGATGAAGAAGTGATTGAATCTGAGAATCTGCTTTCAGGTTCCCCAAGGATAAGGATAAAGAAAAGAAAGAGGGACGAAGATCCAAAGACTGCTAAAAACAGGACAAATAGTGTAAACAAGGCCAAGGAGTGCGGAAATGCAAGGTAGCTATAGAACCGGCGCCACACAGCAAAGAAGACCAACAAAGAAAGGCGGCCGAAAGTGATAGAGAATTACAGGTGATGAAATTAATGCACCAACAGACACAATTTCAGCGCACAGTGGATTTCTATACAAAAGAAGTTTTCAGGATTGAAGCTACAATGGAAAAGGATCAGGACAGGATGCAGAACTGGATGCAGATGGAAAAAGAAGCGTCGGATATAAGTAGAAAGAATAACGAGCAGAAATTTATAATGAAAGAAGATCTACCGGGGGAAATCAAAAGGATGTTCCCGACAAATCAGACTGGAATCAGGTCATGGAATCCAATTGGGGCTTGGAAGCCCCGAATTTCTGTTTCAATGTGAGAACGGATCAGGACTAATCAGGTGTGGGCCCGCAAGAAAACGGATAACCAAAGGAGATGGACTATGTACCTAATCCAACAATATAACATACAGGCATCCATGGTGAAAGCTTCCATCACGGCTAAACTAGGTCGGATTAGTTTGGAGGAACTGAACGAATGGGCCCTTTCTATGATGGCTATCCTGAGGGAAATGGCTTTTCAAGCAACGACAATGGGCAGAAGGATAATGGCATCAATAAATAGGGTGGAAACCCTGAAGGAAATGGGAGAAATTAAATCATGCTTCCAAAATTTGCTACCCACAGGAGTCGATGTCTGGAGAGAGATCTTTTCAATAAAAGAACAAAAAATGTACGTAAAAACCAGAGTAAGATTAGCCAGTGACAGTAGGCTAATTCCAATAAGGATGCAACCGAATTTTCTAAAATATAGTTTGAAAGAAAAATTTAGATGGGAAAAAGAGCTCAGATCCACGGAAAACACCATGACAGCGGCGGCAGAGAGCCTCAAGGATGAAATCGAAATCATAAATGATGAAAATGAATACGAAAGAGAGGAAAGAGAAATTACAGAGCGAAAATACAAGGTTTTGGGAAAAACCAAAAGGAAGGATATCGTTAAAAACACAGGTAATCTTGAATGGAAAATAGAAAAAGGAGAAAAAATTCCAAAATGCAAAATAATTAACAAAATTAAAGGTGCATCATCATCAAAGGACAAAGAAAACAGACCGGAACCCTCGGCAACTTACAGGAACAGAAGGATATAATCTAAACCAAACAGAGATGCCACACAAGACAGGGAAAATCATGGAGCACATAGGGCACAGGAAGCTGTAGACATTGAAGAAGAGTATGTATTTAATGATTATAATGATTTCACTAACAAGAATCTTTATGAAGGTACAGAAAGGAACGAGGATTGGGTCAGAAAATCAGACAGCTCCAACGGCAGCGAGATCGAGTCCTCAGAGAGTCAGATTCAGGAGGAAACGGAAGGAGAGGAGACAGATATCATAAATGAATTCATCAAAGCTAGAAAAAGAAAGGTAAATCATACAAAAGGCGAAAATAGTGATTATAAATAAAATTTTCAGGAGAAAAGGGTCCCAGAATGTAACTCAACGGATAGACGATGAAACTTCAACTGTAAAAATGTTTATACAATTTTCTGAAAACTGATAAAAAACTGTTATTAAAAAGGATAATTAGTAAATACGTTGTTATTTAAGATGAAAGGGAGAAAATCGAAAATTAATAAAAAAGCATGGGAAATGTTATCCGAAAGAAATAGAGATATTGAAAAGGGTTGGCAGAAGTGTAATTGTATTGATAGGCCAATTAAAGTTAGTAAAGGAGAACAATCGTATTTCATAGGACCCAGGTGCGAATGTATGCAATATCAACATTTGACATGGTTAAATGATTTTTTGCAAACGCCCACTCTAGTACCGCCAGCTGTGAGAGCGGTAAACAAGAATGGAGCGGCAATTATGAATGAAAAAGGACATAGAATGGGCCCATATTTTCATCACGAATGGAAAGAAAAAGGATGGGAATATTTGCAGAAATTTCACGCGGTAATAGAAAGGAAAGAGGATATTAGATGGGATCAAATTTATTTTAGGGATAATGAAGATTTTTATACGGGAAGCTACTCAGATTTCCTGGATATCGCAAGGATCATGATCAAAGAGCTAGAGGGCGAATGGAACAAACACATAGTATATAAGGATTTATTTAGGGGCGTAGATCTATATGAGAATATTGAACCTAAGGGTAGAAGCCTAAGGATCAAAAGGGGCAAGAAAAGAATTTGTACAGCAACCAAATGGCATCAGATCTATAGTAAAATTTCAGGAGAAAGCCAAAACAGGGAGCTGATTGATCAAAGACATCATGATAAAAAATGAATGGTACAAAAGTACGAAAGAAATTCCAAGGAGTATAGGAGAAAATGGTATGGCGGTGAAGATAAAAGAAGAAAATAATCAGGGAATGATTTCAAAACACGAAGAATTCATTATTCAGACCATAACAAAATGGCTGCAAACAGGATCACTAATTCTAGTAAAGGACAAGGAAGAGATTGAAGTAATCTCATCACTAGTATTGGCCTCAATGGATAGGAAACCCAGAATGTGTTTCGATGGGGGAATTCTCAAAAAATTGGAAATGGCATCGACGCCTTGCAAGCTGCAAGGACTATACAATATTTTGGACATTATAAAAAGGAACGATTTAATGACCAAACTGGACGATAAGAGGGGATTCCATCTAATGAAAATAAACTCAGAGAGCGGTGAGCTCACGTGTTCCAAGTTTAAGGACATTGTGTTTAAATACAGAGCATTACCGTTTGGAGTGCCCAAGAGCCCAGGGGCTTTTCAAAGGGCAAATATCATAACAGTCAACTATGCAAGGAAACATGGGGTTAAGGTATCCTTGTATTTGGATGACAGGTTATTTTTGGAAACGGATAAGGAATTCGAGGAAAATGGCAGGATACCGAAAAATTGCATGCTGGGAACTATTCTAATAATAGCAATGGGGGGCTTTATCTCCATAGAAAAAAGTGACATGACACCGAGAAAGGTTCAAATCTTTTTGGGGATGCAACTAGATTCCAGGGAAGGATCAATTTCAGTACCAAGAGCAAAATGGACAGAGTTCAGGTTGAAATGTGAAAAATTGCAGGCCTAAGGGAAAATGAAAAAATGCAAGTCAAATTATTAGAAAGAATAAGGGGCAAGGCGGTATCATTCCAAATAGCCTGCAACAAGATGAAAAGATATATTAGGCAAATGACGAGAGTGATAACATGGTGCAATAATAATGACGTCTTCTACATTACGGCAGACGAGGATTTAAAGAACGAGATCAATAAATGGCTAAGCTTAAAATTAATACAGATAAAAAGGTCATGGCTACCAAAAGAAAAAGTGCAATTAGAGATAGCAACTTTATTTACAGACGCATCAAGGGCGGCGGCAGGAATGAAATTATTCGTCAATAAAGAAACAAGGGAAGAGACAAGGTATTTCGCAGAAATAGTACAATCATGGGAAATACATGACAAAGAAGCCTTTGCCATCCTGTTAGCACTCGTAAATTGGAAGGAAACGATAAAAAAGAAATACGTCACAATTTTTTGTGATAACCAGGCGGTGTGTTTTGCGTTTAAAAACGACGGTACTTCAAACAGAAGGTTAAACGAAATAGTAACGAACATTTTTGAATACACAGAGGATAACCTAATTACGTTTAAGGTCCACTGGATAGGGACTCAATACCAACTAGCGGATAGAGCGTCTAGGGTGGTAAACTGGAACGAAGAGTTCATACCACTTCAGATTTTTCAAACAATAATGAAAGGATTAAAGGTTAATTGTGGAATTGATGCAATGGCCACAAGGGAAAACAGGAAATGTGGAAAATACATAACCTGGGCAAAGGATAAGGAAGCCTGGAGAACGGATTTCTTCACGGTCAGCCAGCAAGATTTTGCGGAACAGACAGTATACATTTTCCCACCAAAAAACATTATCAACAAAGTGCTAGGGCACATTGAAAATAATTTAAAGGAAACAAGGGTGGTAATATTAGGGCATATATGGATGGAATGGCCTATAGGACTAGCAGGAATGAGCAAGGATGAAAGGGCGAAGATCATGATTTTGGAGAAGGATAAAATAGTATGGCCGGCATTGACAATGATACCATCCGAAGAAATCATTTGGTTAGACAAAACCAAGCTAAACGCCAGCTTTAACACTAAGCCGAGTGCGTACTTCATATTGTTGTGGAATATAAAAGGATCAGGTTGATTAAAAAATAAAAATTTTACAAAAATATTTAAGTGTTAAGAATGCAAAAAGCATGGGCAAAAATAGACGAATACGAACAATGGTCAAGA
>SCLE01416725.1:0-10338 GCA_004367955.1 Bathochordaeus stygius | reverse complement strand
ACTTTTCTTGTAATGTACACTTTTCTTGTGGGTTTTTTCAAAAAGTAAAGTACAAGAAAAGTGTACCACCACTGTACATAATAATACGATTATTGCGCTCCATGGTTTACGTATTATTTTATTAAAGGCATAAGATTCCGGGCCAGAAATTTCGTTCAAAGCATGTTTGTTTTGAGTTGAGGAAATTTTTATTAGTCGAAAGCGGTTCGACGAGTCCAAATAATTTGATATAATGGTCCTTTAATCGGAGCAGCCTTTTTTTTTTTTTTTCCTATCAAACTGCTTCTTTATTTGGTAAAACAATACAGAAGACTTATTTACAGACAACACAGAAATTGTGATTAAAGATGCACGAGGACACAATCATCGGCATATATCGTCATCAGCATCGTGTCAGCAGTAGGCGATGACGTCGTTGGAAGGCCAGACCATCGCTATCATCAGATTGTTGTTCGACTGGAATTTTTGCTGGAAACTACCAGCTGAAAAATGGTTAAAAAAGTTAGATTATTTTAACTAAAAATAATCATATAGTTCTGAGGCTGCAGGGATGTACGGAAATACCACCACGAATATAAGCACATTTACGAGAGCCACCTTGACAACGCTACAATGGCAACTTCATTTACTCACCTTGTAATAGAGTTACATGTATGACTTTAGGCGAGTTACAGGTTTTTTTACGGAGCAGGAAACAAGTTGCAGTTTCAATATAGAACTGTAGATAGCTTTAGTATAGTGTAGTCAAATGTCAGCTAGACAACTGTAATCTTCCACGCGATTCAAATCAATCTACTGTGATTGTTGCACGATAGGCACAAAAATAAAATTTTTTATTGTACTTCAGTTTAAATTATTTAGATTTAAGAGGTACATCTTAGAAAAGTTAGAGAGATGCCAGCTTTGCGCACCATGATATCCACAATCATCTCATTTTCAGGGTTGTCCAACCCTATTGTTATGCCGGAGGAGTTTAGGGAATGGTTGGAGTTCCACAAGGTTTGCAGCCAGAGAAGTGAAGTTTTGGCAGTCTTTACAAACTTTGCACGCTGGTATAGAGTCAGATATGGGTTGCCTGCATTGACTTTGCATCCCTTATCTTCGCCGAACTTGATGTTGGATCACGATTGCGAATTGGAAGAGGTTGTTGAAATAATCTGGCATGGTTTTTTGAAGTTGTACCGAGAGCAGCCCTGCGTGTGGAACACTAGCGACATTACCCACAGTATGGAAAATTTGGCATTAATTACGACCAAGAAATCAGGTAGATGCAATTGTTTAGACCGTCATTAATTATTTTGCGTAGGTTGGTATATTTATTAGTATATTTACTAGAATATGTGCAACCTTTGGAACTCTATAGCACACACTTGCCCTTGAGATCGAGAAACACCGATTTGTGACAAACACCGTAAATAAGAATTAAAAATAAAATTTAAAAATAAACTTTCACACCAACTTGTGTTTTAAATGCTGCAAAGCGAGCAATTGGATCAGAAGCGTTGGGCTGCTATGATTCATAACAATCTATTAGTCATTTTTTTAGTAAGAGTCATCTTTTCCTATTGATGACTCATGCAATAGTGAAACTGTTTGAATATTATTTGTATGTATTTGAACTGCAGTTTTTATTTGAATTCTATAGTATGAATACAGCAATTGCTCGCTATTGTGAGGAAGCAGGATGCTTCGAGAAGTTGTTTCTTCTGGATAAATTTGCAGATTCTGGTCCATTCATTTTCAAGTGTGCGATTGTACTCTTCGCCTCTATCCCCCGTTATCGTTTTTATTAAAAACATCATTCTGTTGGGCTGGCTCGGATTAGAGATTTTCCGGATTGTGCTTAAAATGTTGCAGTTAAATTTAGACTCACTGAGTTTAACCGCAATAGGCGTTATAAGATAGTCGAGCTGGATTATTGTGCCAGGGCTGGCCTTCAACAATTTTAAGGATAAAGCTTTTAGAATCCCCCCGATTTTGAGACCAATTTTGCCCGTGGGGTTGCTGAACGGGTTCAAATGCAAGATGCGATTCATAGTGTTTAGAATACCACCCAGGTGCATTTTGCTGGCCAAGTGTAGTGTTGCTCGTGACCGATCCATCAGAAGGCTTGCTTCACATATGATAGCGACATTGTCGAAAATGCGAAGAGTGTCAACACTGGAGATGCTATCGCTACATTTGACCCAGAAAAAATACGCCATATTTTACGTCTAAATTGATTGGTTTACATAAATATTTTATACTCAAATTTGGTGAAAAATACGCCATATTTTACGTCTAATTTGATTGGTTAACATACATATTTTATATTAATATTAAGTGAAAAAAGGTGTAACAAAAGGTAAGAAGGTGTATATTGGACAACTGAAATTTAATAAACAGATGTTAAACATAGTGAATTGACGCTATCCATTGCATTAGATTATACTTGAAGTTCACGTTTACCCGATTATTGTGCGATTACTGGTATGGCATCTAGGATTGAATAAAGTTAGTTGTTTATGCTGCGAATAAATTACCCTTTTTTAACTTTCATCATCACTACTTAAGTGTATCCATAATGCTATTTATGAGCTCTCCACATTGCAGTATTTTGAATGCATTGCATTTTGCTGTGTCGGCGTCCGCAACCATTTCATCATCCTTACTAATAATACGATCCAACATGTTCCGTAACATTATAAAATTGTTTAGCGAGCCATTCTCCGCCATGCTGATGGTCATTTCGAATTCCAAACTATCATCGAAGTTGTCAGAGCTGCTAGTGTCACTGATTTTTGTAATGGACGAAGACATATTTGCATTTGAAATTGGCGTATGAGGAGCCGCGAGACGTTCAGTGCTGTGGACTTCATTG
This sequence comes from Bathochordaeus stygius, assembly GCA_004367955.1. Classification (NCBI taxonomy): domain Eukaryota; kingdom Metazoa; phylum Chordata; class Appendicularia; order Copelata; family Oikopleuridae; genus Bathochordaeus; species Bathochordaeus stygius. The sequence continues at coordinate 7,478 of SCLE01416725.1, read as the reverse complement.
TTGCTCACTAAGCTAGGGTTAGCATTCTGGAATGATGTTTCATTCAGTTTGGATAGACTAGTTTTGGGCATCATTGATTGTGAGCTGTTCAGCAGCATGGCATCACTTGTATTCGGAGACAAGGTTAACAGACTGTAGTCACCATTGATGTTACCCGTTATAGTGGGTAGTACTGACTTTTTGCAATCGGGACTTAGTTTAGAGTCAGAACCCGCTGGACTGCACCGTTTGCGCTTCAGGGAGAAATTCAGTGCAGCTTTTGCCTGATATTGTGTGCTGCTGCATTCAGATCTCTGTCGCGGAGTAAGCACTGCATTATCACCCCGGTTGCATGGTTGTATAAAGTTTTCAGAACTGTTCAACTCATGATGCAATATTTCAGCAATTTCATAGTTGCCTGTAAGATCCTCACTACAGTTCAGTTGTCCCGCTCGGTTAATATACGTTATTGAGTGTATGGGGGTTTCATCCTCATCAGCTGTATCACATCCAAGTTTGTAACACAGCTCATTATAATATATAATTTCCCTACACGTAGTGGACACTAGAGCACTGTATTCGTTTGCCTGTAGGGCGGTATCCCATTTCAATATTTCCGCATTAATAGCATTCTTGTCTAACTCTGGCAAAAAGCAGCGAAATGCCTCAAATTTAAGGTTTTTAACCTTCTGGATTAATTCTTTGATCGAACATTCCAGCTCTTCAATTTTGATGTTAGCAGGTTCACTGTAATAAGTTACACTTGCTAGTCGAATGATATCGCATATGCTTAGTTCGTCAAGAATTATGTTGTCATCGGCATCTATGAAGAGCCCTCCCAGTGCGCCTCTAGCGAAATAACTGGTTAGGAGTTTGACCGGCAAAAATAATAGAAGGTTGGGGATTCTGTTTCCACTCTTCCAGATTTCAAACTCCCATTTTTCACAAAATTTGAACACTGTTTCGACCTGTTCAATTTGCAGTGTACCATAGTTTTTTATATACAGGCTGGTGATGCCGATTACCATTATACTTCCGGCGCTGCAGTTATTTGAATTGGCTTCTAAAAATAAGATTAAGTATTGAATTTATAATACGTTTGAGAAAAAAGTTTTTATATTTGAGATGTCGGATTAATTCCGGATTTTAATTATTTGAAATCGGATTGAGCCGGAATTTTGGATTGTCTAGTTAAGTACAGACCGAAGTCGATGAATCCTATAGTTGTTTGTACTTATTTAGCAAAACAAAACTTACTATAATCTAATATTAATATTAGTGAGATGGAATTTTGGACCGAACTTAGAACTGTAACATAGAAATTACGTAATATATTTTATTAAAAAGATATATTTTGAAGGCGGAATTTTACAGAGACGGCTCAGGGTCGGGTAGCTGGAGCCAGGTTTTCTTACTTAATTTTTGCGAAGTCGGATTTAATTCGGATTTTAATTCTAGAGATCGGATTGAGTCGGATTGCCGGCTTGTCGGGCTAACTAATTGTGTGTTAGATGACTAATATTCGGAAGGTATAATTGCAGGCTGAAGTCAATGAATATAATAACTAAGTGTGCTTATTATACAGAACGGAATTGACTATCCATACAATATAGACATTGGAACGATGGAATTATTAGACCGAACTTAAATTAATAGATTTGAACTTAAGTTTTTTGTAAGATGTATTTTTGGAGGCGGAGAGTCGGATAGTCGGCGTCTAGTTTTTTCTATATATTAGTGTTGTCGGATTTAAATCGGATATAAATCGGATTTTAATTCTTTTTTATTTTATAATTTATGGGACCAAATTGTGCCGGATTGCTGGAATGTCTAAAAGAATACTTATTAGTTTGAGTACTATTATTCAGGAGATACAACTGCAAGCCGAAGTCAAGAAATAAACATAATTGTGTGTAATGTTTACCACACGGATTTTACTATTACGAGCAAGAACTATAACCCTGAATTTAGGTAGTATTATTCTAAAAGACAATTTTAAAGGCGGAATTTTACACACAACGGATTAACGTCGTATGGTCGGAGTCGGCTTTGCTACATTATATTTGTGATGTGGGGTTAGATTCCGATTTGAATTTTGGAAATCGGATTGCATCGGATTATTCGACCGGTAAAGCTGCAGGCCGAAGTCGATGGCTACAGTAGTTGCGTGTGCAATTTAAAGAGCCGGAATTTATTGTCCGTGTATACTGATATTTGTAAGATGGCATTTCCAAGCCGACCTCAAACATTTGTGATGTCCACTGTAAATTAGGATTAATACTGTAGATTTGGATTTAAACATTATTAACCTCATCATCGCAGATTAAATATGGTTCCTGTGGACATAAGCAAATGTTTCAAAAGATCGAGTCAAATCGAAATTTTAGAGTAAAAATAAGGAGATGGTATGATTATAGTAGAAAATTTTATCTTGGAGATTGTGTGTTCCCCAACTGCTAGCCAGACTTAGGTCATGTATTGTCAACTTAAAGGCCAATTTAGTGATATCAGCTTTGGATCATTCAGATATAGATCCGCTTTGATTCATTATGCAGCATTAGAACCCGTTATGATTACTAGGATCATTCCCGCCTTGGAACATGTGGAAACACTTCCTCGGATTCGTGGAAATTACTTCCGGATTTCCGTAGTCCGGACTTCCGGAAGTTCGGACTTCCGCAGGTTCGGACTTCCGGAAGTTTATTGCAAGATTTCAGAGTATGCTTTTACGTGTTAGATTAGGCTAAACAACTGTTGCACTGATACAATTGATCGAGGATAATACCATAATGTTACTAAAGAGATTATATTATAGGTGTGGCAGACAGGTAGTCCTAAAATACAGTTGAAGTTGCCTTCCATTGACCTTGATGGGGTCCTAAAAGAAGGCATAGTGTCGAATTTGCGATCCATTGCCTTGCACCTTCTGATTGATTGCGGGCTTTTCGTGAAGCTTGGCCAGTAGTATTGATCTAAAGTACTCTGATTTATTTTGATTAGATTTGGTTCAGGGAATGCAGGATTTTTAGGGTTGGTTTTACATCAGTTTTGTACACTGAGTTGATTTTGGGGATTTTTTATTTTAATTAAATATATTTTTACATGTAGTCAAGAAGCCCAAGGTGAGCTCGAAAGATGTGAAAAATTTTTTGCAAATGTCAACGTCGAATTTTTCGGGATTTTCGAGCCGGTCAACGTCGAGTTTTTCAGGAAGCCGGTCACGTGATAATTGTGTTTTTCAAATTTAAGGCTACGGTTTCAGGAATTCCTATGTTCCCAGTTTCATCCCTCAATTTTGACGCTATGAAGCCCAAAGTGGGCTCAAAAGAAGTTAAAAAATTTGGAGAATGTCAAAGTCGAATATTATCGGGATTTTTTACCGGTCGTATGATAATTGTGTTTTTTAATAATTAAAGCTACTAAGTCACTATCGTATTCAAAATACGTCAAATTTTGTGCTGAATCCGATCGTTTGAACTTTTCAACATTATCTAGCCAATCACGTGGTAAATGGGTGTTTTATAATTTAAAGCTAATGGGACTAAATTACATACAAAATAGGTCAGAAGTTTTTTGTTTATTGTTGAATCTGGTAGTTGGCTTTTTTTAGAAATTTTCGAGCCAGTCACGTGATACATGGGTTTTATTATAATTTCACGCCACCAAGACCAACTTACATACAGAATAGGTCAGATTATTTGTAAACTCTGATCATTGATTTTTCGGAAATTTACAATCCCATCACGTGATAAATGAGTTTTTTATCATTTAACCACCAAGATCAGATTACACATAAAATATGTAAAACCCCTTGTAGAATACGATCGTTGAATTTCATCGAAATTTTTAGAGCAAATCACGTGACAAATGAGTTTCTTATAATTATAAAGCTACTAAGACTAAATTACATACAAAATAGGTCAGAATTTTTGTTGAATTTAATCGTTGACTTTTTTCGAATTTTTCGAGCCAATCACTTGATAATTGGGTTTTTATTTATAGAATCTGATCGTTGACTTTTTCGACATTTTAGAGTTAATCACGTGATAAATGGGTTTTTATAATTAGAAGCTACAGACTAGATTACATACAAAACAGGTCAAATTTAGTTAATTTTGATCATTGACCCTTTTCGAAACTTTCGAGCCAACCACTTGACAAATGGGTATATTTATAATTCGAAGCTACTAAGACCAAATTACAACCCCAATAGGTCAAGGTTTTTGCTGAATCTCATTGTTGCCTTTTTCGAAATTTTCGAGACAATCATGTGATAGATAGGTATTTTATAATTTAATGCTACTAAGGCTAAATCACATACAGCATAGGTTGGATTTGCTCGGCAATGCCGGGTAGATCCAGCTGGTGGTTAGATACTATGGTTAACCACGTTCAAATTTTATTTAGGATGCCCTAAGGACTTATTCATTGAAGTGCGTTTCTTAGTCATAAGTTCGAGCATTGCGAAGCGAGCAATTTATTTCGGGAAGATGAAGGCTCAATACTATGGTATTATCGAGAGGGTGAGTAGACCACAGAGTGTTACTCATTATTATGAAGAGTTGGGGATTACGGTACAGAATTCGGAGCCTTGAATTCGGAGTCTTGATTGTTTATTAGAGGATAATCAGCTAATTACTACGAAATATTCCTCGAGCTGCAGTTTGTAAAGATTGAGAACGCGACGTGAAAATTTGTAATGATATGCTTGAGTTACGATCGCGGTACAGAATTCGGAGCCTTGAATTCTGAGTATTGTATTTAATTGAGGATAATCAGCTAATTGCACGAAATAATCTTCGAGCTAGCTGTTGGTAGAGATTGACTTAAAACGTGACGTTAAACTTAGTAATACAAATACTTGAATTTTGAATTGTTCTATTTGTTAATGTAGATAGATGATTATTTCGGGCAATTAGCTGTTTGGAATTGTGACCAATTAGCGCTTAGAGTTCATTTAATGTTATAGATACAATAATACAGAGGAATTTATCGTAAATTGGCGACGCAAGTCTGTCTGGAGGGTAAACTGAGAGAACTGTACTATTTGAACTGTTTTATCTAGCTAATTAATTATAGAGCGCACCTTGGTTAACGTTTTATGCTGTTTCGAAGTTGGTGGTTGTGTCGGCAGTTTTATTGTAACAAAGATGATGTTGTCGCGTCTTGCGTATCTCCTTTACACCAAACAGGTATGATTGCGTCAACGTTTATTTCAAGAAGTTTTGATAGCCGTACTGATCTTGGGGAGCCAGATTTATTAACTTGATTGCTACTACAAAAAGCTCGAATTTTATTTTTAATGCTTTGATCTGAAGCCATAGGTTTCCTAAAGAGGTGAGTATGGATAGTGCGATATCCAAGATTTAGCATATCAAAATCATTCAGGGCACAAACATATGCCACAGTCGTCCTGATTTTATATGATATGCACTTTTTTGCCAGGCTTCTGTTTGGGTTTGTCACAACATTGCATTTGAAGTTGCTGGTCTGTATTCTAAGACGAGCATTTTTGAAGATCGGTCGGAAACCAGGGAGGCTTGCGTTTAGCTTGCGGATTAGTTTTCCCATTCCTTGATTACGGTAATCTTAACCGGTTACTATTTTAGCCTTAAAGCTTGCCAAAAGCAACCAACCCAGTTAAAGATCTCTGGGGAGGTTGCTTTTTAGTCAAGAAAATTCAGAATTAGCTAGTAAGGTAACCAGGCTTTCGTTTTTAATGACCACAGTTTTTTGAGGTTGTCTACCGCTTCGTCTTGAATGATCCTAATGCAGCTGCTTAGAAAAACTTCCATTTTGTCACAATCTTGTAGAATAAAGTGATTGCTTTGAATGTATTTAAGCATCGTATAAAATGACCGCAATGTGGGTTTACAATCATAGTTGTCGTTCGTCCACCGGTTTGCTTCAAATATTCCATTACTAGATACATTAAGCTCGTCGCTGCCAATCGCTTGGATCTGTGAAGTGTTTCTAATTCCCTTGCAGATTGAGGTTACCGTAGACATTATTCTGGCAGCTTTGATCGAAATTTTGGTCATTAGCGCGGTAAGCTCGATTTTGCTGCATTGATTCTTAAATTTGTATAGTTCGCAGTGGAAACCAAAACGGCCTGCCTGGAAGTCGTCGTATCCAGCATTTGGGCCAACATCAATTGAGAAAACTGGGCATAGCTTCGTTGAATTTGACGGATCCTTATAATTTCTGAGGAATTTCCCACGCGGTAATCTCTTGCAAGGACTTTTAGGTGTGTCCTGAGTTGTTAGTGTGCTATTCTCTTTTTGCATATTAATTTTAAAACTGTTTTAAGTTTTGTGGAAACTTAGAATGGTATTAAACTAATTTTTTCTAATTTCAAAGCAACTCGCGAAGGTTTCTAGCACGTTTTGGACTACGTTGCCATTTTTATGAAGCGATGTTTGATTCCTAGAGCCTTCATTAGTGAAGTGTATTTATACCCCGTTAACTGTATTTATACCCCGTATTATATTAGCTTGTTTGGTAATTTCCGAATTCATTTCAGCACACACCTCTTTAACCATTTCAGCTTCAATTTTTATGAATTCAGTGAGACTCAGCCCATTATTGGCTTCACGCAGACGACTACAAGCCGAGATTCCTGTTGATGGAATTGTTATATGCTTGGTACTACAGATCTCAATGGCATTATTTAAAGGTGAGCAAAATCTACAGTCATTAAGGCCGGCTCGGTGGGGACACTTGTTCTTGTACCACATTTTTATTTCACTCGTGAACTCTTTTCTACCAATCAGCCTTTTTATCTCGTAAGGTAGTTTATTGAAAATATTAATGCTGCTATACGGGAACAGCTTTTGGTTAACATGGCTATGGGATTGTAAATCAGCGAAGGGAATTGTATCAATGCAATGTGCTATATCATTTTTTAGGAAACGCTTTCTGGTAGTTTTATCAGTTATAATGAAGTTTACAACTTTATTGTACACTGAGATAGGGCATTTCCTAAAGGCAGTATCTCCCAGACGATTTAAAATGCATTTTTCATGGAGATTTTTGGGATCAGGCCATCCAGCCTTCAAGTAAAGTTCAGCATAACATAGCCTACGTCTGAATTTGGGTCTGATCCCAAAGATGTCCGCTATAATATTGGTGATTAACCTAGAGATCTCATTGTAGGTTTTATTCTCGCAAACTGGGATAATTTCATAGGCGTAATTGAGACTGCCATATATTAAGCTGTAGGCAAGCTTTAGTAGTTCGTTAGAATTATTAGAATATTTTATATGACTCAACGATACCCTATGTTCTATAATTTTTGTTTTTATGTGATTGATTTGTGCACTAAAATTAAGCTCCGAGTTAAACCTCATGCCCAAATATTTGATTTTTGACAGATGTTTGACCGACATGTTGTTGATCAGTATTGGGGCATGTTGTTTTTCGATATTACCTATGACCGTGTATGAGGTCTTTGGGTAGGACAGCATAATTCCACGATCTTCTGTCCAGTCCGCGATGTT
>SCLE01416612.1:0-10341 GCA_004367955.1 Bathochordaeus stygius | reverse complement strand
GGACAAAATTGTATTGATGCTTTGGCTTGCGTGTGCGGCTAGTTCGTCCGCCATATGCTTGTTGTTTTGACCTTCATTTTTGGGCCCTCCATGTTCCATTCACATTTGTAGTCTATAAGATGTTTATTAGGTGGTTTTATCTAATTATATAGGGTTTTTTGGACTTACTCAAATGCTATATTTCGTCTTATGGACTCAGGAAATTTTCGTATGGCTCGCAGGGGGGTGCCGATGTCGTACATGTTTTGTGCAGAGGCGAGGTGTTCATTTGGACATAAAAGTGGGTGTCTGTTGGGTAACGTGGCCCCATATTTCTTTATTTTAGTTTCACCGCATTGATTATTTAGGTCACTGGCGCAGATTGGTTCCTCATTTTCAAGTTTAGCCCAAACAGCCACTTTTTCATTGGCTCCCATGTAACTGGTGCCCCAATTGATTGCACTTGTGTACCTCAACCTGGTACTGATATACTGCACCATGTTGTAGTCAATTTTGTCCAGTGAATAGTAAAGTTCGCCTATTTGAATTTCGCATGAGTCCTTAAAATTTTTCCAGAATTCGGGTATAGCATTTTTAATTAGTTGTTCATGTTCGTCCATGAACTTGGTTGCCAATTTAGATATCTTGCGATTTTTACTTTTATCTATTATTGAACTTGTTTGTTCAAGTAGATGAAAGTGTACAGTGCTACTAAGCACTGTAGCTATTCCTGGAATAAGTAGTAGTGATGAGTCATTTCGTATTTGCCGTAATACGTCGTAAATTGTTGCATCATTTTTTCCTCCTAATTGTTCTTTTGTGAAAAATTTGTGCAGTCCCTTTAGGTCCGAGATAAAGCATTTTCGAGCTTTGTCCGCTTGTTCCGTGGACTTTATGGTGGTTGCCGATTCAGCAAACTCAGTGGCGTCATTGCGGAAGGGGCTTTCGTCACTTTTGTTGATGGACTGAATTTTTAATTTGAGTTAGTGGAACCCAATATTATTTACTAGTCGCAATTAAAACTATACCTCAAGGTCCCAGTCGAATTCCATATTATTTGGACTGGTCAATTGGTTATTGTCATCGTCAGAATCGAGCTGGTTGCTATGGCCCTATTATTTATGGTTAGTAAACTTATATTATTTCGACTTATTTTTACCTCGTTATTTGTGATTTTATTCAAGTTTAATTTGGCTTGATATAGTTCGGACAGATTGACGTCAGTATACGTCGTCTCGCGGGTGGTCGGCAGCTGAGGATCGGCGCAGCTTTGCTCCGTTATTTCATTTACAGCGAGTAGTATGCTGTTTTTTATTCTTAACCCCCAATTTAGCATTAATTCGGAATCTTGTCGGACTTTTTGCGGATTTATGCATTCCGATATACAATTGGTGAACGTTATGTCGGTATTATAGGTTTTTATCCCCCAGAGCACATTACTTAATGTATGATTAGTTATATAGGAACCAATCGTTGATAAATTTTATTTTAGATGTACCTGCAGTCGGTTATACACGCTATCCTGATTCTTGTTGGAAAGTTTACAGTTCTTGGTTCGTCCTCAGTATGGCTATTCGGTAGGTTTTTCTTCGAATATATTTCTGGAATAATGATGTCATCATCTAAGTTTATCCATAGGGGGGGTAGGTTGTCGCGTAATTCGTCCCATGATTTTTCCATTGATATCATCTTAAATGTATTTTTACCTGGGTAATCTTGCTCAAGCCGGTTTAGTGTATACTTATTTTTTAGCAGTTTTTACTTAATCTCACCTTTACTAGCTGCTTTTGTTTCTTTTTGAGGTTATACTTTTTTCTCCTTGGAATAAATTTCGTGTCGTTTTGGTGTCTTCCTGCTGTATTATTTTTATACTGGTCTTCAGAGGAATACCACGGTTTTCATTTTCTCGTAATTTTCGCGAATTATTCTGATATTTGTTTTGCGCTTACTGTCGACCTCTTTTTTGTTTGTTAATTGTATCATTTCCTGTGCGATACTTAGCTAGGGGTTTTCATGATTAACCCTGTTTATTTTTGAGTCCATTTTTAGATTTAATGGGGTTTTTCGTTTACACTAGTTATACGGATTTATGATTGGGGCATAATTTGTTGTTTTGTTTTGATTTTATTGATGCGATGGATTTTTGTAGTAGCTTAATTGGTATAATTTTTGGTAGGGATGGAATTTTTTGGGTAATTTTTGGTTATAGTAGTTTTCCTGCTGCCGGGACCTGCCTGTCACGTATCGTTAGTCCGGTCGTTATTTATTGGGTAGACTATATTTTTTGAGTTTTGGTTTTATTGGTCCAGTTTTATTTCATTAAAAAACGCTCCTAAATTAACTGTGTCCATTTTGTTCGGGTTTTTGAGCAAGTTTGTTTCTAGTTTGACCTGCAGGGTTGTTGAATCGATTATTTTTGTCAGTGTATTGCACATTTTGCATGTTGACTTTCCTGCCCGGTGATTGCATTTCGAATTATAGAATGTCTTTAGTTCATATTCAAATTTAGGTGTTCCAAATTGCTGCCGTATGAAATACGGTAGTGCATTGAAGCTTTTTTTCGTCATAAACGGGAAAATCTTTGAATCAATACATTTTTTATTGTTAAATATTGGCGTGTCACCCTTATTTGGTATAAATTTTTTCTTGGTTTTTTCATTAATCATAGCGCTTGATATTAGTTTAGATAATAATGGCGGACATTTAGAGACCGCAATTTTTCCTATTCGACTTAGCGCTGCTCTTTCGTGTAGTAGTTTGGGACTTAGCCATCCTACCATTGCATACATTAGGCGGTAGGAACGTTTGTTGCTGCTTTTTGAGTATATTGACATATCACAAATGTCATATATTATATGTGAAATCATTCTACTGATTTCATTGTAGGCTTTGTTAGTATAGAATGGGATAGTCTCCATCCCATAGGATACAGAGCCATAGATTAACGAAAATGCTAATTTTAACAGGTCAATTTGGTCACCATTATATTTTATATTGTTTACTTTGCCCCTTATTTCAAATAGTTTACTTTTTATATAGTTTACTTGGGCATCAAATTCGAGATTATTGTTGAACCGAAGGCCTAAGTATCGGTGGTTGAATTCATGGGAGATGGGCATACTATTTACGATTAGGGGTTCGGATTTATGCTTACCGATTACAGCATAGCTTGTTTTGGGGTATGCTAGGTGTATTCCATGATTTTCTGTCCATTGTCCAATATCCTTGAGCATTTGGGTTGCAGCTATTTTTGCTTCGCTGATATTTGGCCTGCTGACGACCGCCACTATATCATCTGCGAATAGAATAAGTTTAGTTAGGGTACGATCATTTTTGGCAATGATTGCTATTATATCGGCTATTATGAGTGAGAAAATCAAGGGCGATAAGGCCCCTCCCTGTGGGACCCCAAAGTCGCCTATTTTTATATTTTCGCTTTCGATATTTTTTTCAATTAGGACTCCATTCTGGTCAGACAATAAGTTACGTATATATCTTGCTAGTTCCGGGGTGAAAATTTTTTCTAATCTTTTTATTATTAGGCTGTGTGGGATGGCCCCAAAAGCGTTTTGTAGGTCAATAAGTATGATTATTGTGCACATATTTTTTGGGACCTCTTTGACTCGGATTAGTATTTCGGCTATCGCGGTGGCGCATGAGAATCCTTTTCTAAATCCGTGTTGCTCATCCGGAATTAGATTGTATTCGTTGGCAAATTCTTGGGCAACGGCTGTTAGAAATTTGCCGCGTAGTGATAGCGAAAAATAGGATATATTTAAAAATCTATTAGCTGAAATGTCCTTTTGATTTTTGGCACTTAGTTTGGGAATTGCTATCATTTTCCCCGTTTTGTCGTAGTTTGGGCATATCCCCAGCTTAAGGTCAATGAGTATCATTTCAATGAGATAGTTTAATAGCTCAAATGGCCAGGCCCCAATATTTTTACGGTTTATTAGGGAGCGATACCCCGTTGTGTTATTTTTTAGGCTTAGGATGATTTTTAGTAGTGAAGTAGCCTTTGTTTTACCAAAAATGGATAGATTGAAGTCCTCACTTGATAATTTTACTTTTGCATGTTTCCAGAAGTCTAGGTTTTTGAACTTAGCGGAGTCCCCCTCAGATTTTGCCTGGACCTTTAGGTATTGTGTCCTTAGTTCAGCTGCAGTAAAGTCCCCTCGGTTATTTTTGTACGTTTTATTTTTTGGATTAAATAGGCGGTTTATTTTAAAGATGCCATTGCGCGATATTTTTTTCTCAGTTTCGTTAAGTCTTCTTCAGCAATTAGGTCCGCAGTTTGGATAGTATGATCGGTTTTTTGGTACTCAGACTGTCTTAAAATTACATCGTAATAACGGATTAGCTTACCTAATTTTAGTGTTTCATTGTTTAAATACATTTTTGGTACAGTAGGTTTAATTGTTACAGTTTCGAGGGGCATTAAATTTTGCATTGTATTTTCAATCAATTCCATCAGGTATTTCGAATATGGTACACAGGAGAACGGCTGTATCCACGATGCCGATTTTGCCTCAGATACTAAGGTTTTTGCTTCATCTAAAAGTTTATTTAGTTGTGGCTTAGCCATATTAAGTGCTTTTAGTCCGGCATCATGTATGGCAGCACACGATACTTTTTTCCGTACGTTAATTGTAGTTGTGTTGTTTTTGATAAATGTTTCGATATTAATCGTACCTGACAGGCCCGAGTGGCCATCATTGTTGCAGAATGTAAAGCCATCGTGTATTCTCATTGTAGTATTTTGTTCCAGATTTTTTACTAAATAAATGTCAATATTTGACCCTTTGGTTCCGTCTTTGCCACTTTTTCGTGGGACATTAGTTATTTTGAACTTGTGATTCGTGTACGCTTGGGTCATTAGCTTGAATTGGCTGAAAAATAGGGTGTCATCTTGGGCTCTTTTAATGTTATATTCGGAATTGAGATCTCCGCACAGTATTGCAGGCACTTTTTTCTGGGTGTTTATTATTTTTTTGAGATTTGTTAGGAAAAAATTGGTATGTTCCTTTTTTGTTGCCATGCCGAGAACTGCACTTTTTTTGGATTCCACATGGAATTTGTAAAAGGTTGCAATGTTCAGAGTTATGGCTCCACTTTTTTGCGGGATTGCAACAGAGATGCTTATGAACGGTGCGTTGTCATGCCGCACTTTTGCTATAAATCCGCAGTCATTTCGAATCAGAATGGCTGCTACAACCAGCTCTCTATTTTTATACAAAAAAGGTTTATGGGTAAACGCAGTGTAGTATTCGGGAAAGCCCAGTTTTAGGTCGAAGAATTTTTTTTCCGTATTTAGCTCTTGTAAGCAGAATATTTGGTGATCCGCGAAATTAACAAATAGTTCAGGTATTTGCTGGACACCATTGTTTAGGTTGACCGATAATATTTTTAACATGCCATTAAATAATGTTTTTGTACTGTGCTCGTTACCTGATGCAGTTTTTCCTGGATTTGCATTATTGTGGGTGATGTTCATTTCCTTACACAGCTTATTGTACATATTGGGCTCAGCATCGTTTTGATAATATTTTTCATCATTTTGAGGTAAAATATATTTTCGTTCATGATAATTGTTATTTACCTTGCTTCCTGGTTTTGGTATTCGTACGGTGTTACCAGGTACCATAGTCTCCGCGTTAGTTACATGATGAGATTGATATATGGTTACGTTGTCCGTGCGCATTGTGGAAATAGAGATATTTTCTAACGGTATATTGTCTGAATTTATTGTGTTATGTGATTGGTTATTAAATATTGATTCAGATTTACCTAATGGTGTTGCAGTGCTTGGTGTGGAGTTGGTACGAGCTGCCTCGATTATTTCAGTCGCATTATTTTCGCATCCTGAGTTGGAGTCAATCATTATGTTTTCATGGATATTTAGAGGTATGGGCTCATTTTTACTGGGGATTCTTTTTTCCGAAAATTTTATCATCACCAAATTTTGTATGCGATTAATATCATCATAGGTTCGGAGGATTGGTATTCTACAGTTTAATTGACTTAATATTACCATTACAGTTAAAAAGATTGGATAATCAAAAGTAGGTATTTTTTTGCATTTGTTTTCGTAGAATTCAATTAGATTATGGGTTGTTTTTTTAATGGTGATTAAGAACGTTTGTCGCATGGAATTAAGTTTTACGTTCATGTCACATTTTCTTGCTAGGACTTGTAGAATTTTTATGGTAATTTCGGGCAGTATGGTTACTAAAAATTTTGTATAGAGGGGTAATATTCCGCCTATTTTTTTATAGTTTTTTCGGGGGAGATAGTTGGGCCACTCGTTTTGATCGGTAATTGTTTTTTTATTCTTTATTGTAGTTTCACTATCATTTTCGCTTAGATTCTGTGATATTTCCATTTTTTCAAATAGTAGACTTAGATTTATTACATTTTCTAATGGATTGTCTAATGGATTTATTACATTTTCTAATGGATTGTCAGGTAGATTTTCGATTGTTTTTGCACGCATAATTTCCTGTGTGGTTTTGCTAATTATATTTTTTGGTGACATATTTTTCTTAGTTTTATTTAAATTACTTTGGATTTGTAGCGATTGGGTGACTCCAATCTTGGTTCCCTGTGATTGACTACGGGTTCCAGGGGCGGCCCCAGGTCTTTTCGTTACTGACCTTCGTCGGCCACGTGTTTTTGGTTGCTTTTTATGATCGCTGCCTGTAGAGTCATTAGAGTCCCCAGATTCATACCAGACGCTATCTTTCGAGTTTTCTTCATTAACTGCACGTTCCTGCGACGTAGTTGCTTCCATAGCGTTCGCCGTTGTATAACACTCAATCATTGGGACATCACTTGACGGGGCATCATCACGTTTTCCGGCATTGAGTTCATTCATCTCAAAGTTTAACTTATGCATTTCAATGGCCCTTGTTGATTTTACCACACTTCGTTGTGAGAGGTCATGTAATTTGGCTTTTAGCCATTCGCCAGAAGCTTCTGTGCATTTTGTAATTTTTGACTCAGTTTCGGAAATGAGTCTTTGGGTATTCGATGGATCGTATATATCGAATATGTTGGCGATATCATTTCCCAATTTATCGGTTTGTTCGTGGCCATAGACATTGCCAGCTATTATATTAAGCTTATCGAATAGTATTTCTTGGGTTGCATTGGTGTGGCTGATTTCGGCTAGCCCTGTAACACTGACCTCTTTTGCGTAGGTAGTGTTGTGTATAGCTTCTCTTAGCAGTTTTTCGTGCTCATCCAGTATATTTTTGTGCTTAGTTTCAAGATCCTCTATCTTTTTTAGCGCTAAGGTGTTACTTTTATTTATAAGGCCCGTAATTACAGTTTTATTTATTTTTTTATCAATTTTCGCGTCGATTTTCGAGTCCAGTTTTCGCGTTAATTTTTTTTCGAGGGATTTAATTATTGCTTCATTCTTCCCATCCATTTTTTCGTTCAAGGCCTCGTCATTGGCGTCACTGTCCTCATTGTGGGAAAATGCACCCACTTTGTAGTTACTCACCCTGGGTTTGAGCGTCATGCTCTCACCTAAGCGTAAATATCGGGTCATGTCGTCAAATTTGGATTGACGTGACATTTTTAGGCACTCGTTTTTGTCTTTGAATAGGTAGGCTAGTTTGACTTTATCCCCGTAGACATCGCTCATTGCGGGCAGGTCGTAGTGCGATCTGTATTTGAAATTTGGATGGGGTGGATCAAACAATTCACCGCGCTTGTTCAGGATAGATCTGGATACTTTTGTATTTTTATCGTACACAAGTTTTTGTTCTGCAGATGAGTCAAATTGAAAGTTCTGCTTAAGCCATTTGCATGACTGGAAGGTGATTGATCCTTCGACGTCTTCGTTGTCGAAGCGATAGAAATAGGGCAGTTTGCCAACTTCCGATTTTTGGTATAAGTTATTAAACGTTGTCCTGTGTCGGTCAGTTAGTGCGCGTTTGCGGGTTTCGAGTAATTCTATACTGTCTCCGCCATTTTTGAACGCATTGCGGGCCAGATTATATTTGGCACAGAAGTCATCCACAGGGGGTAAGCATAGAACCCATTTTCCATTGGCGTCAATACTCCATGCTTCTCTTATAAATGAGAGGAGACATGTTATTGATTTATGGTTGTTGATTGCAATTAGGTGGTGGCCAAATTTGGCCATTGCCATAAAGTCGGAGAATTTAATGAATCTTATAATGTTAACCATTTCAATGGACGTGAAGTAATCGTTTGATTTGTCGTTCAATAAAACGTTTTCAGGATTTGTGCCATTCCTGTCCAGAATTCCGGCTACGATTTCAAAGGAAGTTGCTTTAGTGCATACTGTAAGCAGCTCGACCAGGAAACTATTATCATTGGTTGCATCAGGATTGTGTTTCATGAAGGTCGGGTCAGTGAAATTTTCTATTGGATTAGTCGTGCTATGAATAAGGAATTCCTTTTTTTTCAATTTTTCGGTATTGACAAGCCATTGCGATCTATTGTACCAGTTGAAAATAAGTTGCCCTTCGTCAACGTCTTCATGACGTAGTACGCCAAGCCTTCGTGGTCCGAATCTTCCACGGTAATTATTTCTTCGTTGGTTATCATTTCCATATGGTTTGTAGCGTGCATAATTGTCAAAATTTGCGTAATTACCTTGGTCACGGGAACCACGTCCTCTATGGCCGAAGGTATTTCCTCGTCGCGGGGCCCCCCATCGGGGTCGGCCACCGCCTCTTTCTCTTTTGTCTCTTATATCTCTAGAGTCCCTGTTTTCATAGTTATAGTCTTCTCTAAATCCGAGGGCTCGCTGTTGATCATTAGTTCGTCTATCGTTATTATATCCTGAGGAGCGCCGCTGATCGTGCCCCCTTGAAAATTCATAGTTAAAGGATGTACCTGTTTGTTGGAAATTGCCCAAGTTGGCATTGAGATTACCAAAAAATTCGGCCGCCCCTCGCGGCCTGTTAGTACCATAACCAGTATTAGACATTGAACCATCAGCATTGGACGCCGACATACCGAGTGCAATTATCTAAAAAAGTTCATGGTTAATCATCCCATCCCGTTTGGGGTAACTAATAGTTAGGGTATTTTTGGTTACACAGCCCATTTTCTTTTCATAGTTGATTATTTTTCATGTTTATTACCTATTTTATTATTTTTGCATCCCTTGTTTTTCATACGTTCATGATCTCTGTTTTTTAGAAATGGTTGATTTGTACATATTCCCTCGTTTTTATACTGTTGTTTATAGGGTCGTAAAAAATAAGATACCCTGTTTTTGTTTATCGTGTAGACTGACCTTTGCTCTTTAGGCAGAATTATACGGAGACATTTCTACGGGAAAGCTGATACGGAGACATTACGGCAGTTGTACCTTACGGACGGGCAACTCCAGGGATCTTACGGTAACGCGATACACACGCTATTCTCACGCGATTCACACATACTACAGACTGTACTTAGAAAAGAAAACTCACACTGTCATTTTAAGGTAGTTACATTAGTAACGGTTGAAAAATATTACATCATTAATATACCTCGGTGCCTTATTTAGATTGACATTGTTTAGATTACACCGTCGATTGCTGTGTGTTTTTATTTTTTTGATTTGTTTTTAGTCACGAAATTGGACCAATTTGTGATCACTTATACCAGTATTTCACTCATGCGCGTAGTTTTACCTCATCTGTCCTTTTTTTGGACCCATATTGTCCAGCGTAGCATTTACAAATATGCACCCCACACCCGTATGCTACACTGTGTGCTACGGCTCACAGCTCGGAAAGAATGCATAGAAAAACTCAGATCATTTATATGTTGGCAGTAGCAGGTATTTTTTCTAAAAACTGTTTATTTTTGTCCTTATCGCGTTTTGCTTCATCGTTTTTGTCTCCCGTTTTTTGCATTTGTTGCGCTTTCTTTTTTCGTCGCTCAAAATATAGGAAGGCGTTAGTTGAGGGCTAGAGATTAGATTTTTACCGTTACTGATTCAAGTTCGTTTGGTACAGCCATTGCAGTATTGTATCATGGATTGCAAGGCCCCCATCAGCAAGCTGAGTTCACCTATACAAGGCGATCGAGATACAAAGCCATCGGAGTCGAGCGGGCTCCTGAGCATTTTACCCTGACTATTAGTATACCATCCGTACACGTAAGTTTCTCTATATTTAATACTAACAGCATCGTTTTTCTTCTTTTCTCAAAAACATGTTAGCGCTCGCCCTAACAAAACACAACTCCCCTAACAAAACACAACTCCCCTAACAAAACACAACTTATTATTTTTTTTTTGGAAGAAATGAGTTATTTTTTGTTTCTTTTTTTGCTTTTGTTCACCAGATATTTTTCTTTTCCGGATATTTAAACTATTAGAGAAGCAAT